>JARBEQ010251426.1:0-12763 GCA_030265355.1 Tritonia tetraquetra | reverse complement strand
GTAGAGTAGTAAGTAGACAGTAATCGTGTGTGTAATAGTAGAGTAGTAAGTAGACAGTAATCGTGTGTGTAATAGTAGAGTAGTAAGTAGACAGTAATCGTGTGTGTAATAGTAATAGTAGAGCAGTAAGTAGACAGTTTAGAGTGAATCAGTGTGGATAATAAGCGTGTGTGTAAATGTGTTTTTCACAAATGTTCAGCAGATACGATATTATGGTGATAGTCATAACTATTCTGTCTCCATTATTTTTGTCATCATATTGTAACTGTAGTAACATAATGTAGCCAAAAATGTCTTTTTTATTTATAACACACATCAACTTTTCTCTACATTTCTTTCATTGTTTTGAGTGGGGTTTTTTGGTATTTTTCAATTTCTTCTTTACATTTAAAATGTTTATCATTCACCCATCAACAAACATAATATCTACCAAGATGTTATACTTCTTTTTGACTTGTGATACATACGTCTTTCAAGCCTTATACTCAGAAACATTTTTAGATCACCTGCAAATAATACAATAATTATTACAACTATGATCAGTAGATTAATGTTGCCTTCAACACTTTTTATGCCATTTTCGACCATGGTCGAAATTTCCGTTTTGAAAGAAGTGTGATTACGAAACGATGCTTGATTCGGTAAGCTTTTTTTAGATCATCTCTAGTTTAGCGCATATTAATTCTCTTCTGACATTGGTCATTTTTTGTGTTTTCCACAAAAACAGCTGGTTCCCAAAGGGATATAGAGTGAAAAACAGGTGGCACTTCTTTGCATTCGACGGTTGTTCACAGTCTAATTCCAGCAGATTTTGTGAACTAGAATGTTTTCTTTAGGAGTGCATGCAATGTATCTTTGAGGGTCTTTATAGGCTCTTCATTTGAGGCGGTCCTGAGACTTGAGAGCCTGCACGGCGATTTTGAGGGGGAAAGGTTCTAGGGTGGATAGAAAAGTAGCTGCGTTTTGGAATGCTGTTACTTCAGCTCTGTGGCACTCACTCATACTCAAAGGGCATAAAAAGTGTTGAATAAAATCTTCATTTTCAAATGGATAATTTTCAAGAAAAAGAAACAAATGATTTATATTTATATATTGTTGACATTTTCATGCGCCAATCACTGATGGTGAAAAAAATCTTACAGTACAATAAAGATTCCAATGATAATTTCATCTGTTCATTTAATTTGTTTGGTGTGGTATCCTTTCCATTTTAACTACAATAGAATCGCTTAAAGTAAGTCGACAAAAGACTGCCAAGCGAGTTTGACATTAATGGCAGAACACCAGGATCTCTCTTTCTCTACAAAAAAAAAAGCATGCGAGCTTCTCCACTCTTCCCCCAGCTTTTTTTCTCTAATAGGCCTACATTATGCTGTCAGTCAACCTGAGTTGACTTAAAACGGTACCAATGTTTTCGACGTCATCCGAAACAAAATTAGTACGAGTACTATGATTGAGAGCTTCCAAGGTTTGACCAAACAATATGTCCATGACGACTTAGCTGATAAGTGTTCTGCCTTGTCTTTAAAAGGACAGTGAGTAATAAATACCACCATGAGAAAATTGCCAAAATGATGATGCCATTTTTGTTTGAAAAAAGGATTCTGTTATCATCCTTTTCGAGTAGAGATGGAAAATGTCAAAGTGCCAGAAAAATGGTCATAAAGGAAGATAAGTAGTATGTCAACCGTGCAGATCAAACCCACACTCCTGAGTGGCAGATTAGCCTGGTCTGTAGAGCATGTAGCTTTGTCTCTAGCTAGGCAGTGTTGCCGTTCGCTTGTGTGGGTTCGGACCCCCCCCCCCCCCGGCAACATACCACTTTTTTCCTTCTATGGCTATTTTCTAACGCTTTCACTTTTTCGTTCTTCACTTGATACCATTTTATATTATTACTAGTACTAGTGCCAACCAGCTCCCCTTTTAACCATATTTTTCAAACAAACAAACCCCCCCCAAAACTCTAACCCAACTTCTGTTTCCAAACGTACAAGGAAGATGACTCTCAATTGTGCTTTGAATAGATTGAAACTAACTTTTCTTCCACCCAGCCAACCTGAGGCCAGAAACATTGCTTTTGAGTTTCACCTAGATCACAAAAAAACAACTTACTCAAAGCCCTGCGCCTAGCCATTCTTTCCTTATATAACACAAAAAAATTAACTCTTATTTTCTGTCATGTTCTCTACCTATGACTCAACATGATGACCTTACTTTCTTCACCCTCTCAAGGCTTCAAAAGGTCAAGAAGGTCAAATAAAGAGCAATGTTTTTTATAGCCTCTCAAATTCATTGACAGAGCATCGTTTTAACTTACTTCCTGCTTTCTTTCACCTTCACTTAAAGCATGCAACTTCTAAAGTGAGTATAGATGGCAATTATTAGTGGATAGATTGTTGGACTAGGGACGTTTATTGCTTCATGCTGCAAATTTGCAAATTTCCCATCAACAAGGAGTTTTTACAATTAAATACAAACACATAAGCAACAGCAGAAAAAAAACAAAAAACCAACAAGCACCAAAACAAAAGTTTGTTGCATAGATTTTACATTTATTAAAACGTTAAAGGAGATACAGCAAGAGTTGGAAGGTTAAAATAGTTAGAAGTAAGCAAAGAAAAAAATAAGCATAGAAATCAAAACCTATTTCACAAGAAAGCAAAATAATAATCATAATAAGATTAATAACAAATCTATATATTTCAATGAACAAAGATGTACATATTTATATCTTTCAAATTCAATTCCAATATTCAGTTAGACATAATTTCCCCCTTTTTTTACTAATCTTAGATGAGCCTTTCTTGTGTAATAAATACTTTGTGTCGGTCTAGAGGAAACCAGATGAACTTCTTCATAATTTATGAAGCCAAAAGTATATAATTTTAAGAAATGTAAAATAGCTAAAGTTAAAGTCGTGGATCTTGTCAAATCTGATAGGGACCTACAGATTTGTTTCTGTTTATTGTTCTTGTCCTGTCAAGCATTTTAAATAAGTTCCCTTTATTATCCGTTTTCCAAGAGGTTGGCCCAATGTTTGATCATGTAAAGTCATTTGATATCACAACGTCCCTACATGCAAACCCTGACTTGTTTTTCAATAAGAATCCATAGGGACTTGTTCTGTCAACTCAACCAAAAATTTGTTTATGCTCTGCCCTACACTTCCAGTAGTTTATGAGAACTATAGACTAATTACTTTTCAATGCTTTACAGTGCAAAATAGAAAGCGAAAAACACATGTAAACCAAATGGGAGGGAAAATCCCTATTTTCTTTGTGGTCTGCATAAACTCATTCATTTCATGACTCTCCCTATTTTAATATCATGGTGTGGTTCTTATAAACAAGACCTCACAATTTTAGTCACCCAAATAAACTGGTCATGTGTCAAAACATGAAAGAGAAGGGGAGTTTTCCATCAGGATGAAAGAACACTGGAAGTACAGAAAAGATTGGAGAAATTAAGTACAAGCAAATAAAAGCAAAAGAATAGGAAACCACAAACCTTCAACCCAGCTTTTTGTGATTGTGATCTACGACACACATGCATTATGAGTCATTTTTCCTAGATTTCTGTTGGTCTTTTCTTTTTTGTATCAGCTTGTCAACTTAAAATTATTTTCATTTTTCCAATTGCCCGAGATCCGTGGCAAACTAAAACAGAATAAGACCAAAAAAAATTATAGAATATTTTCAGTGACGTCACAATCCCTTGTGCTGCAAAGTGGGAAACATTACACAGCCACATGAAAGTCAATAACCCATATTTGAAGTTTGTCCTGAGGAGACATGGGTGATGGTAATACTTATGGCGCATTGACCTTGAAAAAAAATAATCTAGGTTTGCATGGTCACAAATTAGCATTTCGAACCAGAGACTTTTTGACAACTATAAGACCTAAATATCACCTTTACTTTAAACGGTCATGATGTCCCAGGATGACAAATTAGAAAATTTAGAAGTAGAAGGAACGAAAAGATAAATCACCATAACAGATTTCCACTTGACGAAAGGGATAACATGGATTTCCGCTTGACGAAAGGGATAAAATGAAAATTCAAACATCTTCAAATGCTTGCTTTTTCAGTTTATGCTTTAGAGTTGTCAGTTGTATTACCTTTAGATTTCACAGTGGCTCTATTATCATATCTTGATTTGCAACTCATAGAAAAATCAAAATGTATGGATTGAGAGATTTTCAAGCAAACTGTAATTATAATCATAGGGGGTGAGGGGGGGGGGGGGGGGATGCTTTTCAAAATTCAATAAATTGAGTACATCTTTATAAAAATACACTTCTTAGTGGAGATATGTAGGGTACAAATAAAAACTGTGACAAATGGAAATTTTGATCACTTGATTTAAGGATTACATAATGTCAATGCCAAAGGTAAACGCAGTTAGAATTCTCTAGTTTCCTCTTTTTGAAAGAATTCTCTACAGTTTCCTCTTTTGTTCATTCACCTACTAAAATGTAATCTTTTCTCATACCTAACACTAATAGTGAAAAGATAAATTGTTCAAAAATCACCCATGAACACATTTTTTTAAATTGTATAAAAAACAAGACATCAATATTTATATAAAAAAACATTGTTGTAGTAAAAGTTGCTATCAATATTATTAAACTTAAATTTAAAAAATAATTAATTGTACATTAGTAAGTTTATAAATTGTAAAAGATTTTGCAAAGAGGAATTGGGAAGTATAAATAAATGCAAAAAAGTTTACAAAAAAAAAAGTCTTTGCTACTGCTTCATTCATTCAATCTAACTTTTCTTTCTCCTTTAGGAAGGGGGAGGGAGGTAGGCTTTTAAAAATATTTCAAAATAATTGTTTTCATTTTAATTTTAATCGACAAAATATTTTGTGCAATTTTGTTCTTTATGACACATTAAATATAAAAACCCTTTGCCACTCGCAATACTCCATGAATGTCCACGAAAAAAAAAAGAAACAACATTGAAAGAAAGAGGAATGAATAAGCCACTCCCAAGATTTTTGTTTGTTTGTTGCTGTTTTAGGGCTCTATCGACACAGAAAGGTCATTTCAGCGCCCGCCATACGGCTTCAAACAAATCAAGATTTTTTCCTAGTTTTATGATAAGAATATTTCTTATCCTTTATCTCCCCATTGTCATCATCAAACTGGTCTAGTCAGGAGACGATTGTAAAACGTAAACATCTTTGAGAGGGTGTAACTTTGTGACCATTTTTACATCAAAACAAAGAAGAATCACTAAAGAAAAATTGTAGCAAACAGCGACGTAAACCATTTCCATTTTGTGACCGCCACATGAAACAAAGTGTCATTTTTTTTTTAATTTAAAAACTCTAAGTTTGAAGTTTATCGCCCTTTTTAACACATAAAGAAATTTTAATATTTCTGTACTGATTCCAACGCACTGAGAATAGACATTATCGATCACAGACAATATGACTGTAAATCGGAAGCGGTCGATACCAGGCAATGTGAGAGGCAAAGGGTTAAATAAAGAGAAGTTTCAAATCTAAAGAAAGGAAAAATACACTTGAAAAGTAATAAGATTTTGTCATTTCCAGTTTCAGATCTTGCCGTTTAAACGGCATCTTTTTATCAACAATTTGGAAGGAATCTTAATTTTAAATCCAATAAAGCCTTTTTAAATAACATCAACATCAATCACAGCAAACATTTCAAAGAAAACAAAAAAATACTGCCTTGCCAGAAAGAAAAAAGCATAAAAAACAGGCCTATTTCATACAAACGCTATTGTTAAGGAACAGACCCATGCATGAATACATGTTATAGATATCTACCTACCAGACATATTATATATAAACGTATCAATGAACACCAGGTAATTTAATTTGATTACAGTTTTAGAGGAAACACTAACTTGAAGATGTCAAAATGAATCTAGAGGCAGCATGTGAATTTAATTTTTTTTTAATTTTTAATTGCCCAGAGTGGTAGAACCTCCCAGTTTTTATCAATTGCTGGGAGGGTACCCACAAGGGCTTTAGTAATTTGTTTATTGGCCCATCTTTGATTAATACTGATCAGTATTGATCATGGTGCCCGGAAAGAGCTGTGGACACAGTGGGCTGATCACCTGCTTGTCTGAAACTATCTGATCCAAAGAGTTTCTGGCTCTGTGTTCAGTCATGTTTGGTGGTCGAGGTACCTGCATTTATGGCAATCTAATAAGATTGAAGACATTTTTTCATTGGCAAAAGGACAGATACAATGCTACTTCTAGGTATATTATATAAGTGAAACATTAATCAATAATAATCTGGCCTAGGAGAAAAATTAGCAGAGGCCCTATCTAGAAAATTTTTGAAAGTTTCAAGTTTCAATTTGTGTCACAAAAGAAATTCAGGAACTTAAAAGAACCCTTGGCAGTTAAAAATCGATAAGAGTAGGCCGCAAGGCCGCTATCCAGGCAAAATTAATCCCTACCACAAAAGTCACAGTGGGTTGATCACCTGCTTGGCTTAATATCTAGATCCAGAGAAATCCAGCCTCATAGTGCTGGCCCTACACTGTAATGGTAAAAGGGAATTGGATAAGAAAGAAGAAAGACTATTTCTACCATGCTATAACGGAACAAAAAAGATGTGTTAGGACACACAAAAAGCCAGGATGGGATCATAGATAGAACTGAGACTGGTATCCATCTTATGTATGAGGCGATCTTTTATTTGCAACAAAAACAAATATTTGGTAAAACTGTGGTATTAACGGAAGACGAGTCAACGGAAATAAATCAAAGTTCTAACGTTCTAGTTTTACACCCTCTGGAAAATAAATTAGGGATGTCTGCACACATAGGACATGATTAATGGAGCTTATATATTTCTAGGACCAATATAATACAAATGAAAAGCTTACGCCGACAAAGAATAAGTTAACACCATAAACTTTCAACAAATGTAAGGAGGACACGGCAGATTAATATTTTTTTTAAACAACTTCCATGAATCACCTATTCATCATTTCTATGATATTGATATGTTATTTTGCTCACACACAAATATAACATATATCAATTATATTCTAATCAACTCCATGACATGCAACCCCAAACAAACAGTCACACAAACCTTGATTATAGTGTAATGTTATTAGGAAGAAAAAAAACCATAGAGTGGCATGCAAGGAAAATTATAGAGAAAAATGTAATGTTTCAAAGATGAGACCCATAACAAGTGTAACAAAAATAACATGGACTGAATATATAAATTTTAACTCTTTCTTTATTTGACCGGTTGGGGATGTTTCCATAAATAGAGACCAACATGCAATTGGCACATTCACTCAATCCATCATCAAATACGAATACGATGAGGAAATATGTCCTTGTTGGATAAAAGCCAGGTAGTTTTGAAAGTCATATTTCTCACCAAGGAGTTGAATTCTCAAATAGAACACATGACAAACACAACATCTCATAGAGGAACATTATAATATAACAAAAATGTTAAAAGAGTCAACCAATCTAACTCTAACCTAATTTCAGACAAGTGTTCATCCAAAGTTAATCTTCATTCCTCTCCATTACAGAACAACACACGTGTTAAGATAAGAATATGAATGAAAAACATATGGAGACACTGCCTGAAACCCTTGCTATAACAAAACTGATAATGGTTCAGGTTATTGAAATTCTAAAAATGCTGCACATTCTGAATAAATTACTTTTTAACAAACAACTGCAACAAATTCATTTTCTAAAAAGTGCTGAATTAATGCACTTTGCTAACTGGTTAGAGCCTATCCAAAAAGAAGAATCCTGTTTGGTATTAACTTTAAAAAACAAGTCTGAACATGAACAGATTAAACCTCAACGGTGGAAATAAAGACTTATGGTAATGGGCTAACATGAACAATGATAATAGATGATGAGGCGCCACACAAAACATAATATTTCTTGCGAGAGTTATTTCATTCTTACATTTTGTCGTTGTACTAGTTCAGTTGGAATTCAAGAAACCACTCTTTTGAGATCAGGAATAAGAAGTAAATTTATGTAACTTTTCTTTTATCATTTTCAATGATTACCTATCTTCATATTATGTTTTTGTAATGAAAGAATAGATTCCAAGGCACGATGTGACTTCTTCATTATTTAAATTCTAATAAAGAAATCATAAGGTTTAATATAATCCCAGTTGTCTTTAATGAACATCATTAACTGAAGGCAGTAAAATAACACAAAACAACATCAAACAGCCAATAAATTAATTTCAATACAGCATGGAAAAATAGCTATTTATTCAAATATTTATAAATACAATTGTAAATAGATTTACACAAAAAAGGCCATAGTTGTTAATTGATTAGGGCTTATTTTCATGGTTTATTTCCAGCCGAAAAGAAAAAACACATCAAACTATTGGCAAGAATATACAAGTTTAGCGCAAAAGGCCCATATGAAAATGAGAGGTGTAGAGAGAAACAAGAAGACAATACTTGAGATTCATAAATTATTTGTGGCCTTTCATAGAACGAACGAATGACACCCACCTTATTACAAATATATGACACTTGAGGTTTTAACAAAGTGTCCACTGAAAAAAAAAATAGTTTCAAACATTGCATACTAATTTTGCATTACAGATCTCGGAGAAACTCAATTAAACTCTGAAACAGAACATTTTAAAAATAACATGAATACATTCTTAACACTAAAAAAAAAGTGTACAGCAACTTTTTACAAAGATGGAAATAGTGCAGATTATTCACAAACCATTATTAATCATATCATATCACAAGATAATCAACAATACAACAAACAAGGGATATTTAACATCGGCGACTCATTTGTCATTTAAAAAATAAAACACTTGACACTGAATAGGCATTTTTGTGACAATTGAGTCATACATACATTTGTTATGGTTGAAAAAAGGGTCCCAGACATTCGAAATGTTACATACTGGTTTCCCATGGATGAAAATCAAAATTGAGAACCTCCCTTGACTTTTCTTTGCAATATTCAGCTCTCAAATTGGTTTTCTTTCAATTGATACTAAACTGCTAACCATCGCTTGGAGGACAATCTATTTATTCATCATATTGCAAAATTTTCATGCAAAAAAATGGGGAAATCCAATGAACAACTTTTAATACACTTAAAACCTATTTCAAGTCATACAAAATTAACTAATGGACCAAAATACAATTGCACTCAACTATAACCCTTGGTAAATAATGCAAGTGGGTGTCAGAATGAGTACTAACATCATCCACACAAAGAGTTATCTCAATGAGAAAGTTGAAACTGACTATTTCGGAATCTGGCTTTTTCAAAAGCACATTAGAAACACTACCTCTAACAAATCAAGTTCAACTCATGAAATAATAATGATACTGTGAAATTTAATTTAACTCATTCTGCAGCACCTTAATGTCAAAATATTCAAAAAATAGTACCACTGAACCAGTCTATCACACATAACAACCAGGACAAATCGTTTCTCTTAAATCTGATATGTCCTTAGATTGAGTATGTCTAAGATGAAAGGAAATAATTAACTAAAAAGTCAGATTTACACCCCTTGAACAAGAAACTGGCAGTGCTTCAATTTGCATTTTATCACCCAAAATCAATTAAAAGCTAATGGCAACAAGACAAAAAATACCCACGACATAGAATTACATGAAACATATTCATTTATGTGAATAATTTCATTTCTGATAGACACATTCACTATGCACATGTAAAGAATTTTGGCATTGATAATATTTAACTTACTTAAAGTATCAAAACATTTCAAACATCTTTACTGGGTACATTAGTTGTTGTCTTTTTTCGCAGCTAAAGACTTAGCCAATGGTGCTGTATTATTACCATATAAATATGACAAAACAATTTCAAAATAGAATCAAACCAGGAATGTTTGGATTTCGCTTTTTACCATTAATTTCTCATTATCAACCCATTTTCAATCTAGCCCTGAGTATAAATAATGCACAAAGTGACTGCATACTTTATTTCTAGGCAAATGTCCAAACCTCTACAAAAAGCTGGGCACAATTTGAGTTTTAAGACAAGTACAGTATCAACTCTCTCTACCCGAAATTTCTTGACTAGCAATATGATGACATAGTGCTGAGATAATCTAAAAATGCAAAACGTTAAAATAAATCTCAGAAATTTTATCAAAACTACATTGACACTATTATATGAAATCATCTCAAAACATTTACAATAGGAAACTGAACAGCCAAACAAAAGCCAATTAGATACATTTGAAGTAAAATGATGAAGCTATTCATTGTGGAGCAAAATGTAAGCTGTACACATATCTATAAAATATACTTTTATACAAATCACAGGAAAAGAGGCAAAAAGTCTATATATAGGTTGACTTGTAGAAGAAACAATTTTCAAAGATAAAAAAATATTAAATTGTTGACATTACCAATCAAAATTAAGCTGGCATCAATTCTACTGCCGGCAGAGGATTTCAAAATGCTTACCCTTTCTGACAATTTAATCACTGATATGTAATGAAATAAACATATTCTAAAACTGCATGCAATGATGCTTATAGAGGGACCCTAAAAATGAGTTGAATAAATTTTACAAAAACAATTCATGCATTGTCAAAGCAAATTCTGTATGTTTTTATAAAGTTATAAAAAATATTTCAACAAAACACAGCAGTATGACCAATAAGCGTACAACATAAAAAATATATCACTTTTTACTCAATTAAATTAAAATTAACTACTAATCCTATCATATCAAACCTTAAATATCAAGGACTACACACAACTACTAATCAGTAATGAATCATAAATTAAAACAATTTACAAATGAAGAATAAATATTATCTGGGCCTTTACCTTTTTACAAGGTCGCTGATGTTTTGATTTTTTCTTACCTATATAAACTACTAAATTCCATATCAAATATATCACAGCATGGGCATACAGACTGATAAAAATACACACCAAATTCGGTGCAAACTGAATGAATAAATTTTCTTGATCGTTTATTCTTCCTTAGCACCCTAATATAATGTTGTTAAGAGTTACACTCTGACACTTTTTCTCGCATGAATCCCCAAAATTATCACATCTATTACATTCAGTTTCCACATAACCAACCTTTTTCATTGAGAGCATTCTCTGGGCACCCACATATTATGTAGATACCATACTTATTCACAAGTTGCATCAAAAGCCAAACCACAATATCGGTAGAAGAATCGCCATTATTACTACTCCAAGGCAGGATGACATTTGAACAAAGCTCAATTATCATTTTTAAAACTACTTTTATGGATAATAAACAGTTAAATCATAATATGATTTTTTAAATTGTGCAGATATGCAATTAATGCTAAAGATACAATAATATTAGTATATTACATTATCTTTGCTGAGAAAGAAGCAGACAAAATGCAAAAAATCATCTTAACTGTCTATGGAATGATACAATAGGCATTTCTCTCCCATCTAGTTTATGGATTAACCTCTTGACAGACGTGGAGACAAAGGATTTTTCCTATGCCTTTTGGTATGGTCGATTGGATTAACGCTAAAACTGCCTGCAGTTTGTCACTTTAACAATTCTAATCATTGACACAATTGTAAGAATAAAAGCTAATTAAAAAAGTTCAATCATTCTGTTAGTAGAAAAAAATCAAAGGAAAAAAAATGGTTAACTAAAGACATTTTCACTACAAAAAACACCTGAGTGACCGATGTTAATTCTGGAGATCAAATCACACATCAAGTGCTCAACTATCTTATGTCTACATATTTGGAGAAAATTTGGATTCTACCATAAAAAATTGAACACTTTGAAACCAAAATGTTTCATCTGCATTAATTCTGTACTTTTAGCACACCCACAACAAAAAGAATATTTAAAAAACCAGTTTGAAAAGATAAGGAGGTCATAACATGTTTCCCAAAGTCATTCACTTCTAATCACTTCAAATGTCTACTGGTAAATTATTAAAGAGATCTCAGGCAATTGAGCACTAGATGCTTGCTGTGAGGGTTTGGCTCAACAAGCAATAATGTTGATGGGGATAAAGAGAATCATTGTCATATAATATGTTTTAATAAAAAAGGATTTTAAAATGTATGAATCTTAATGAATTTTACTGATTTTTAGGAATTTTCTCCAATTCTCTGATAGGGAGATGGATTTGCAAAGGATCACGGAGTCTGCGCAAATCATTCTCAGCTTCAGCAATGGCTTCTTTAACTTCGTTGTACTTTTTCACGTCCAACTGATCCTTCTGTGCTAGCTTGTGAAACTTGATCAAAAATTGTCTGTCCTTTGCATCAGGAAATAGATATTCCTGTAACATATTTTAGAAAATAAAAAAAAATGATAAATCTTTATAAACTTTCTTTAAAGTATGTTATCACGAAATTGAGGAAAAAAATTATTATTTAATTCCTCTCATTAATAGTGAAAAATTAAAAATAATATTTTCCTCTACTTGAATAATAATTGACCATACCGTGGCAACTATGAGGAAAGATTTAAACCAATCATAAAATGTCTTTCTCATTTCTGTACTTCCATTTATTGAGCACTGGAAACAACATCTGCTATCTGAATAGTTCTCCAATCTATTGATTCGGAATTTAAAATTAGTTGTCAACATCGGTAACGCGCAAAATAAATCCTTTCTTTCCTTTCTTATCCAATTCCTTTTACCATTATAGTGTAGGGCCAGCACTATTAGTGCTGGATTTCTCTGGATCAAGGTATTAAGCCAAGCAGGTGATCAACCCACTGTG
>JARBEQ010251415.1:0-11133 GCA_030265355.1 Tritonia tetraquetra | reverse complement strand
ACAGTGTAGGGCCAGCACAATGAGTCTGGACTTCTCTGGATCAAGATATTAAGCCAAGCAGGTGATCAACCCACTGTAATACTCTAATCAATACCAAAATTACAAATCCAACTAGATGACAAATCTGCAGAGATAACAGGATCATAAGAAAATGCACATACAAGTTTCACAGCGGTTCATGCCCGCAATGACCTCGGAGACTTCGCGTGAATATCTACGGCCTCACTGAACAGTATATCTATATCTATATATGTATCAATAGAAATTATCTTATACCAAATGTAACAATACAACCGCTGATCGTGATTTTATTTCTTCATGGGTATTTTGAGACGTTTGATAAATTCTCTTAAGTCAACACATAATTAGTTTCCTTTCCACAAGTGCAGGTCTAGCCGTATGCAGTCAAAATAACAACGATTATGTCAAACAAAACAAAATTATAACGATAACGGTAACGGGGTGTGACGAAGTAGATTCAAAGGTGGTGATGGAGATGATGATGATGATAATGATGGCGACGACAATAATAATGTTCTTATTCAATGCCCAGTAACAATACAGATATATTATTGATGCTGGTGCACAGACGTGTCTTTGGAGAATCAAAATATGCAAGGTGGCATAGCTAACGTTATGCATTCATATAAAAATATTATTTTGAAAAATAGATTCCATGCCACATGTACAGCATCAATAAATATGTTATCATTCTTTATCACCTACGAGATGCCCGAATTTCTTCAATAGGATTAAGATGGCATCGTTAGTACATGAACTAACACACATAGGGTGGTCTAGCACTTGTGCCACTAGATATACAATACAAAGAAGGTTGCTGGAAGTTAAGGATAAAAAAAATAAAAAAGTAAATGAACATATTTCTTTAGAAATCAAAGGACAAAACGAGTACATAGAACCTTTCGGGCAAAATCCTTTCTTAGCAAACAAACAGCACACAAAAGACAACAAACATATAGCCCGGAGGGGTGCACAAATCTCTCAAATCAGTGGTAAGTGGATGCAGTGAAGAGCTCTACTACTTGAGCTTCTCTACGTTAGAAGTAGAAATTTTTAAAAGTGCGAGTTGCACATGTCCCCACGTTTATCATGGTCGTAGGCACAGAGCTGCTAATAATATTAAAGACTGGCTGGGAGAATAAGAATTAAGCATGTAGCTGAGGCAAGATGATGTAAGAGTCGGGGAATGACGCTAACCCTACTTACATCGATAATATGCAGCAATAGTAATAATCACGTGTAATTTTATATAATAACACGCTTTTAACGATTCGATTTAAGGTTGCTTGTTGTTTCGTTTTTTCTCACTACAGGCTAGACCTCCAGACGGAATGCTAGGTGAGTAGCAATAGTTGTATTATAGTGAAGTGTACCAGTAAAAGGGGAACAATCGATGTAATTGAAGGAAGGAGTAACTGGATGTGGAGGCGATACGTTTTACGAAGGAGGATAGTATTGAATATATGAAGAAAAAAAATAAGCAGGATAAAATTGAACATATACAAAGTGCATCCTCTACCTCTACAACAAATTTACGAACATAAATCAAGAATACACCAACGCCACCCACGAACAGTCACTACATTATGAAATATTAAAAGCTAGATACATGTACATGTACAAAACAGTAATCGATACACGGTGGGTGTACAAGGTGTGTCATTGACATTTAGAAAATGCTGATAGATATAGAAAAACAAGTGGAAATGACGCAAGTCCAATTTTTTGGGGGGGATTTAATAGGAATAAATCGGAAACATCCTTTCCGTAGACATCCCTATTGTTTAGGCCTAATTCAGAATCACCATGTATTGCTTAAAATTTCCAATAGAGTTTGTAGTGTTAACGCGTAAAACCTAAGTTTTATGTTCGTTTGTTCGGCTGTTGTCGTTTTTCATTAGTTTACTTAGTGGCGTTTTCGAACTAAGAGGCGTTTTAGAACTTAGTGGCGTTTTAGGACTAAGAGGCGTCTTAGAACTTAGTGGCTTTTTAGGACTAAGAGGCGTTTTAGGACTCAGGGGCGTTTTATGACTAAGAGGCGTTTTAGAACTTAGTGGCGTTTTTTTAGGACTAAGAGGCGTTTTAGGACATAGTGGCGTTTTAGGACTCAGGGGCGATTTATGACTAAGAGGCGTTTTAGAACTTAGTGTCGTTTTAAGACTAAGAGGCGTTTTATGACTTAGTGGTGTTTTAGGACTAAGGGGCGTTTTATGACTAAGAGGCGTTTTAGGACTAAGAGGCGTCTTAGAACTTAGTGGCGTTTTAGGACTAAGAGGCGTTTTAGGACTAAGAGGCGTTTTAGGACTTAGTGGCGTTTTATGACTAAGAGGCGTTTTAGAACTTAGTGGCGTTCTAGGACTAAGAGGCGTTTTAGGACTTAGTGGCGCCTTAGGACGTAGTGACATTTTAGGAGTCATTTTGTATAGATTACACCAAACAAAAATCATAAATTTCCAATCCAAATAGATTTCTTCAATCTTGCAAGGGGGAGTAAACGCAATGTAAAAACCCAGCGATTAATTTAAATGTTCTATTTTGTTTGGTCATACACGGTATCGCCAAGTGCTAACACCCAAAACAGTTTTGCTGTTGTAAGCTTCATACGACTTTTAAACTGAAAAGCATTGATTGAGCACTAAAATAACCTGCAGAAAACCAAGTAATCGGTTTAGGCTATTAAGGTAATGACCGTGTCACGGAACACGATGATGAAGCAAAGATTCAAAGAATGATGACGATGACGACGACGGTTGCCTACCAGTTCTAATCATTATCAAGGATGACGAAAAGCGATAATGAAGGTATGATGCAAGTGATGGTATTCATCTATGAGTGGGTACATCATATTAGTTCCGGTGCAAGTTAACATCATAAATATAACACCTGCGTGTTATCTATAACTATGTTCTGATTTGAAACATGTCATCTGGGTATATAATGGTGCATAATATAACTAATTCCTGGCGAAGAGTAACTTGACATTGAGAAATAACTTAAATTGATGGCTATGGGAATAAGGGTGTTTGTACCAAAACAAGAGACGATAAAGTGAGAATTGGGAGGTGGAGAAGGTGTCCTAAATACTGGGAATATCTCAAATCATTGTCGTCACCCTTCCTCTCTTCCCTCACACTTGCGAGGTTACGACGATTCAGTCGTGACACAGAAAGAGATTGTGTGGATGATAATAATACGTCGGGTTAAGATTTGATCTTATTGTTATGAATTATACGGTCTGTAACGCATCGTCAGCTGACGCTTTTATAACAGAGAACGTATGGCAACCGCATGAAAACGAACCTCTATGTAAGATTCTTGTAAGCTAAGCATGGCGTGGTGTCGCGTGCCATCAAGCCTTCTAGATTAGTACTCTGTAGGAGGTATTTGCGCGTTGAATTAAAAATTAAAGAGCAATGCTAGGAAAACTACCTCTGGTGTGCAAGAAGCCGATCATGTCCGACTCAGCAATCCTCTCTTTGCCTTCCGATATTTCAACGTTTTTTTCATAAATTCGGTCAATTTGGAGAAAACAATCTGCTCAGTTTTCTTATAGTGAGTAAAAAGTGTTATGTCCAAAACTTGGACAACTCCTAAAAATGTGACCCTCGTTGTGCCACTCAAGGTTCCAAGGTTTCCCCCATCTCTTTGTTTAGTGATATGGAGCTGGCCGCAACATTGTTTTACAGTATAATGCGTATGGATAACAAAACAAAACAAGGTGAAAAAAGTCTCGACGTACTGCTCCCAGTAAAAACAATACGTTTTTTGTTGATAGCAACGAAAGGAAACGAATAGAAAAGAATTAGATGACAAGCTGTGAATGTGAAAATGTCTTTGTTTGCACGTTTGTTGAAGAGATGTTATGTGATGAGATAGATGTGTGAGGTACGGAAGGCGTTAACAGAACAGGAAAAAACAACAATCAAATCGCTTCCAGAAGCGGCGACCAACCAACCACCACTGTCAAAATATCAACCAATATATTGCTAACAATGTATGAGTGTAACAAAGGAGATAGGGGAGAATAACAGCGTCTACACAGAGAAGCACATTTCGTGTGAAGAGTGTTAAAACAAACATCTAAAATCACATTCATGGATATCCGAGAGTCTCATATTATACGCGTCAATTAAAAAAAAATCACTGGGCTTTTTTTTCGTCGCCCACATTGTATTGTTACAGAACAATAAACATAGAAAACAAGTGATATTAACGTGCAGACGGATAGTCACAATCCAAATTACTACACAAAACAAATCATGTGGATGTCACAGGTGTCAAAACAAGCTTGAAAGGAAATAGGCCGTTTGTTGCACTACAACGTTAGTATGAGTTGAGCTTGCTTTGTCGGCTCTCCATTGAGCGCAAGTCGTAATAATAATTTGTGCTAATTCGACATTGTCCTTTTAAGACAGTTTCAGTTTTCAAAGATGGATAGAAAAAGATCCTCATTTTCCACATCAGTAAAGTAACGTAACGAGAAGACTAAATATCGGGCATATCCACGGTGGATTCATTATGATCTATACGCTTTACACTGTTTCGTTTACCCCCGGCAGGCCAGTGAATTTCCACTCCGATATATCCTTCTCAATTACACTGGGAGTATACAGTGAGAGTTGCCTGTTGAGGCGCTTCGGCGCTGACACTTTGAGAAGATCGTTTGCTGGGCGCTCAGATCCACTTGAGTCGAGTGAAGCAGAGTAAAGTGTCTACGGTCTACCCATGGGTACAATGCAGGACGACCAAGATATGGTGTTTCCGAGTGGTCCAAACACTAACCACAACCATCGTTGCTTATCTTCCTGATGAGTTCAGCCAAGGCCTTCTTTATAGAAGGCCTTGATTCAGCGCGCTCCTTTTCGCTAAGGGCCTCCAGATATGTATTCGCAGTATGTGTATGTCAACTGCTACCTTAATCCTGCAAATTTGATGAGGGGAGTGTACCTATCTTTTGAAAATTGTCAATATCGATATTGATAACTGTATTATTTCGTTCCGTTCAATTCATAGGGGGAAAGGAATCATTCACTTAACAACAAACACTGTTGAGAGATATCCTCTTCAACTCACTCTCATGTATACACATGGCTGTGTTACATAATACAATAGCATGCATGAGTTTAGTGAAATGACATAGATCGAGCCCCCCAGCAATTAGAGAGAAATCATTTGACAACAAGAATAGACCTACTTGGCTTACTTTGATCTGAAGTATCTTGAATCATTTTCCAAATTCTTCCATGAGCCTTAAATTTCATCAACATTTCTCAGCTTAACAGCGTTAAGTTTGTGTTTTTGTATGAAAGCTCTTTACTTGGACTTTTGGTTAAAAAACAACAACAAATCACACGCTACGGGCAGACAACGACAACAACAAACACTTCTCTGACACGTACCTCTAATCGTGTCTTCTCCTCCGACTCGACCCGTTCCAGCTGCTGCTCCAATGTCTTCCAGTCCAAATTGGGTACGGTGTTCTCTATGTTGTATACATCAAAGTCTCCATCCGTCTCACTCCCACCACCTCCTTTGCTTGGGGAGGAGAGGATGTTCGAGCCAGATTTAGACTGGACGGTTGATGTCGCCTCCATCATGGCACGGCGTTCTGGTCTCATATTGGCAGGAAGGTCAGAATCAGGATCTCGGCGGCGGGCTTCGTTAATAGGCAGGTCTTCGAGTATCGGGGCAGGCTTGGGTACAGAATGTGAAGGAATAGATTGCTTAAGGTCGGATGAGGTGGATGGATCAATGGCGGGCATGGCTGACCGCTTTCCTCTTTCGTTAGTGTTGGCAGTAGCGGTGTGAATGACTTTACGGAGTGGGCTCTTAGAATGAGTCCTTCGAGTCCTTTCTAAAGACTGTCCCCGTGAAGAGACAGGACTCGGTGAGGCACTGTGACGAAGAACTTTTCCGGTATTGATGCGGTGGAAATTGATAGGACAAGCTAGAGTGTCCACTTTCTTCAGGAGAGCAAATTCCTGGGCAAGGCTTAGGATGTTTACCTTTCTGAGCCTTCTCTGAAAATCAGTTTCACTTTCGTTTTCCTGTTTTTCTGGTGTATAAAATTCAGAATCTCTACGAAGTCCTAACTGTGCAAGAGAAAAACCTCCCTCTTCTTCAATGTTTAAAATGTCTTTATCTAAGTAATGGACATCTTTCTCGATGTCCTTTAAGGTTCCACCAAGTTCTGAATAATCCGAAGCGATAGAATCACACTCCACGTCCACAGAGTATCTCCTTGGCGATAGCTTGTCCCTCTCAAGGCCAGACAGGACCTTGGAGGAGTCAAGGATGGGTAAAATACACGGGACAGCTGCTGCCGAGGAGGCCAACCCGTCACAAGGGACATCCAGCAGGGGAGATGACAAGTCCCCAAAAGAATCACTTAAGGCAGTGGATAAAGATTTATCTGCTCCTCCGCCTAAAAATTAGAAGGAAAGAAAAATCTACCATGACTTGAAAACAAATAAGAAAAATTACAATCGACTTAAAAATAATCAATTGTATATCTAATTAAAGTTTTAAAGGTACTAAAGTGTCAAGTGTTATACCCTCTTCAACACAGAAAGGTCATATCAAGGGCGGTTCAATAGAACTTGAGGATCTGCCATAAAAACTCTGAAAAGTCCAGAGGAAAAATCCTGCATAAAGTGGGACACGAACCCGGACCTCCACATCCTTAGGCAAGTCAAGTGACTCGACCATTGTGCTATGGATGCCCCCTAATAAACGTTTACTATATTGATTTTAGCAGACCCGCGACCACAACCACGATGGTAATCTGTTAAAAGACCTTTAAGATAAATGCTGTCCGGCTGACAGCGATAATAATAAAAGTCTGCAGTAATGGCCACCTCGTCATCAACATCAATATGTCCACAACATTTCTTGCTCTGTGTTTGACCGGACCCAGTGGTCAGTGCACCTCCAAATTGATATGAAGGCACTGTGTGCACCGTCCAATGTTAGATACAGTTAAGCCCAAGCTGCAAAGCGGCACTAATGAGAATAGAACACAAATATAATATAATCTGTACATTGGTTATAAAACACAGGTAAAAACATGAGGTTTTATGAGGACGCCCCAAACAACAGAAATCAGATCATATCACGACTTTGTAAAACGGAAAAAACGCATACTAAAACAGAACATACTATAAATTGCCAATTGCTTGAACTCGATGCGATTTTATCCGGGAATAATTCACAATGTCTCACATGACACAAATATTCAATAAGCAGCACGCTAGGACAGACTTTGTAAAAACATGTGCACTTTTATAATTGATGGTAACAGTTCTACTAAAAGCAACGACTGAGTGGTTCAATTACTGGGCGCGTTCTGGGTTGGAATCTTGAACAGGGAGAGTTTTTACTTGGACCTTTTAGTTTTAATTGTATCGCGTGAAGAATCTCGTGGAATCTAAAAGTCCTATTGCAGACATGAACCAAACTATACAGTCCATCAAAATGACCTTAGTTTGGGGGCGTCCCTAGTTAAGTGGTTAAGTCACTCGACTTTGGACGCGGAGGACCGGGTTTGAGTCCGCCCGCTGTGGGATTTTTTTTCCTCTGAACCTTTCAGAGTTTTAATGGCTCTGCCCTGGAGATTCACGTGGAATCTTGTCAAGTTCTCTTGAGCAGTCTTTGGCATGACCTTTATGCGTTAAATAGGGAGTTAAATTTCAAACTTGGTAACTTTTTTTTCACCTTAGTTTGATCCCTGTCTTGCATAATTTGAAAACAGTTGTTAAGAGCAGGAAATGTTGAGTAGTTCATACATTTTACTAATTCGTATTACTTAAGACATTTATTCTAAGACATGTTATTATCCTCAAATGTTGGCTAGAAATTACTAAGAGAATTCCCAATTCATGGAATGATCAGACATTTCTAATGAAGCTGCTCATAATGTGTCTGGTGTTTAAACTGTATAACCCAGGCCTGCCGATCCCAACCAAAATAAAAACCGGACAAGACAATCGAAAAGAGAATACTAATAGAGAGAAAGAGGGGGAAAATATAGTAAAAGACAGGACCATTCTATAAAAATGGTACAGACAAGCCATTTGATCAGTTTAAAATATGATAAAATACAGGATAGTCCCTTAAAACCGGACTTGGCAGGTCCACAAACCAACCTTGATTTTCCTCTGGTGTGAGAGCTGTCATGGCGAAAGAGGCAATGGTGCTCTCGGTCTCACTGCACTCATCCTCATGGTCGCTGGTGTCCTGGGCAGCGGCAGCCAGATTGGTGATGCCGCTGGGGACAGCGGAAGTGGTCGTCGTAGTGATGGTGGCAGCCTGGATGTCGGTTATAATGATGGTGACGTTGTTGTTTGTGGTTGTGGTGGTAGGAACAGCGCCGGTATTGGTTGTGATGGTGGTGATATCGCTGGAGGACGGGCAGTCTTTGTTAAATGCTGACAGAGTGAAAACGTCGGTTGAATTGTCCAAATCGTGAGGACTGCCGTTTTCTTCAGTGAGTGTACTGTCTAATTTTGATCTGTGATACTTCCTCCAGGCCCGCTGAATCCTGTTGAAATTATACATTAGACAAGTCATAAAATACAAGTGGGTGACAATTAAACAATGTTCACACAAATTCCCTCAACTCCTAAAAATAACAACAAATCAACAACCAACAAAACAAAATACAAATCTGAAAAAAAACGCAGAAAATATTTGGCTATTTTTCGGAATACACTTTGTATGCTTTCAAACCAAAAAACAAAAAAAATTAAGTTTTGACAGATTACTTAAAATATGTAAACACTCAACAACAAAAAGTACTAATTCAATTCTTCAACATTTTGATCAAGGAATATCTACGGTAGAGACATATTAAATATGTTTAAAGCACGTCTAAATAAATACTAATAATATCACACCAACAGCAAGTCACATTCATTGTCCTAGACACCGAAAGGTGAAATGTGAAGTGGTACAGAAAGAGAGTTGTATCATCCTTCCCGGCGATACGGACAATTTTAAAAATGGCACAGACATTGACCCATGCCTATGTCTTTCACTTGTGTCGACTTACTGGGTCCATGGAAACATGACACTAAAACATCTTATTTTTTTAAAAAAATATTATCCTACTCAAACACATTTTCGCGGAACAAAAATTATTTGAAAGGGTGATCCCAAAACTTGTGTTGACCAGGCCTGTTAACCCTGACAAAAGTAAGAAGATGACAAGACTACATTTTAAAAAAAATTAGGATATATTGTTATGGCAACCTGACACCGAAAGGTACTAAAAAAGGTTGTTGATAAAGATAGAAAGAAAGATGCATTATGGAGGGAAAGAGGGGGGAAATATTGAGGGAGGTAAAAGCAAAAGAATTCAGTTATGAAAACCGGGACAATCCATTTAAAAACAGGACTTGGCACAAAGGTGTGCAATCGACATCCAACGGGAGACAACTCATGAAATTTTCCCCGGTGAATGTCAATAACGTAGTTGCCAGTTATCTCCCTAACGTTTTTCACTTTCCTTCGGTGCACAATACAAATTATTATCGTGGGTAACAGAGTGATTGGATTGGTGGGGTACAAACGGTGGAAAACATTTCTCCACACATCTTCCAGAGGAAATATGACACACTAACGTGCTAAAACGTCGTCCGATTTTGACGCTTTTGGATCCTGTGTCCATAGTATTGATGATGATAGCTAATGCGATAAAGATGACGACGACGATATTAATGCTACACAAATTGCACATAACGTTATATATAACTTTGTAAGCACAAATTATTTTCTGTAGTTCATAGAGTCAAACCAAAAACAATAATGTGACGTTTCAATAGAAAAGTGTCACACCATCATTCATATTCACATTGTGATTAATCTCTTTGTAGACATATTATGTCTATTTCTTTACTCACAAACAGAAACGTAAAAAAGATATGCTTTATATTTCACCTGATCACAAAAATATCATTTTAATTAGCGGGTTTTTTTCCACGATGGTATCTGCACAACCTTCTTCGCGCATTGGAAAACTCCGAAAAATTAAAATCATATGACCGTTGGCACGTCCTGTATGCCAAATAGAAGAATCGTTTCAAGATATCGCCCAAATATGGTTGCGTTAATGTCCTAAAAACTAACTAATTGACGACAGATCGAACCTTCCGATTATTGAATCGTCTACACTAATATTCTCTCAGAATAGGAGTCGATTCCCTTTTATTATTGATTGCTAATTCGGGATTTTCCAATTTATGTAGAAGTGAAATGTGAAGGTCGTTGGAAAAACCCGATAAACAAAATCACCTATTACATACCCCAAACATGGGGGGGGGGGGGGGGGGGGAAACAAACCAGCACAGGGATTTTTTGCGAATTAAACAAAACCACGAAGAGTAAAAAGTAAGTCGAGACGGCTAAGACCAGCTTCAGGCAATTAATTTCTCCCTGCACCAGACAACAGGGAGTGGTCTGTCAATAGAATGGGAAAACATCGCTCTTTCTATGAACACATTATCAAAGTAGGCCAGACTTAAATTGGTCTCACGAATAGAATTCCAACTATTTTTTTCACGGCAACATCATTCTAAACTAGCCTTTAATGTTAAGATTAGCGGTTACAACGGAAATCGATTTAGTCTTAAAATAGACTCGAAAATGTCCCATCTACGAACGAGATGATAATTAACATTGAAGAGACCGTGGACTGTATTCAACTATTTGTGGTGGTGGTGGTGGTGGTGGTGGTGAAATTTCAATATTAACTGTGTCATTTTGACCCCCAAAAATATGTTCTTCTACTTCCAACAATCTAATTATTATATCAACATGTGTACAAACTCTATAATGAACACATGAATGCGCACTGATAGTTTTCCCAATAAAACGTGTCCAAAAACATGAAGCCTAAAGCTAAAGTGTAGCTTGCGAGTTTTGCATGCGAATTATGAAAAGCAACAAGTTACGTAGAGCTTACTTTCCTATTATCCCATTACATCACACCACGTCGAGTTATATTATGCGGTGAGTATACTGAACCTTACATCGAAAGGTACTAAAAAGGTTATTGATAAAGAAGAAGAAGAAGAAGAAGAAGAAGAAGAAGAAGAAGAAGAAGAAGAAGAAGAA
>JARBEQ010251404.1:0-11136 GCA_030265355.1 Tritonia tetraquetra | reverse complement strand
AAGAAGGGGGGGGGGGAGAGAGGGAGAGAGAGAGAGAGGGGGGGGGGGAGAAGAAAAAGAAGGAACTTCAAACAAAAACAGAAAAGAAAACCAAATAAAGAGAATTCCCCAATCGAGATGGATAACTCTACCCAATAAATAAACAGATGAACCAATAAATACTCCTTCAGCGTCTTTATATCCCTTTAGCCTTTACACCTCATCGCTTCTGTGTACTCTCGCTCCCCGCATTTCCTGCACCGCTAAAGTTTTAAATCATCTCTCCAAATCCCGATAGATCTATTGTGAAACGGACGGAAACGTCCCTTAAGGGAATCCCCAATCAAAGCCGGGCGGATTGTCCGCGAGTAAATCAACCGCCAACCGATTGAGTCAATCATGATTGCCCGTCGGCTCGTCATCAACTAAGCAACAGGTTTGTCTCCCTTGGATAAATTATTATTGTTTTTATCTCCCCTTGTTGCCTCGTCAGGAGACGCAACTTCTTTGATCAAAGGGAGTTAGGTATCGATGTTGACATAATTCCCTTTTTCGCTCCCCTTCTTTTTATCCCCCGCCCCCTCCCCCCCCCCCCCCCCTTTCCGAATCCCAGTTCGTTTCGCTTATAGTTATAGCTAGCAGGCGTATTTAATTTGACGCACGTAGATTAATGTTACCGTCTTTTATCGATAAAACAGATTTTCCCCTTGTGATAATCCCATAGTTAACTTGAGTCATTCGAATTCCCCACAGGAAGACACAAAAGTAACCCGTGTTTTGGAATTTCCACAGGCACTGTGTATGTTGATCACGATGATGATGATGATGATGATGATGATAATGATGATGATATTGTTACTAGAGGGCTTGGGGCATAGCGGTAATGCCTTCGCATCGTGAGCAGAAGGTCCCGAGTTCGAATCCCCGTGGCGACGACGGGATTTTTTTCCTTTCAACTTTCTCAAGTTTCCATAGCTCTGACCCTGTGGATTAGAGCCGAGCGGAAATGAAGAGAACCGGTAATTAAACCAATTCCTGAAAAATCGGTTCTAAAGAACCGGTTCTTTTCCCGAAACCGGTTCTGTACTGGTTTTGGGAAAATCGGTAAATGTCCAGGCTTACTGCCGATCCATTGGAATCAAGTCCTATCGGAGACGAACTATACGTTGGAGATCTCACCTTTTGATATGACCTTGTAATGTGTTGCCAAAGACAGAAAACGTTAACCAAACCATGACCGCCACCGCTTGACTTCGCTAACAGATCAGCGTGCCCCCCGTTTCGCTATCGGTGCCTCCATTGCCTCGTCCTCCTTGATCCAAGTGTCTTGTTCGGGATATTTAATTAGCACGGTCTTAGACCTTGTGCACTTTATGTGTGATAATTCCCTTACCTATTTGTTATCTACAAGTTGAGATCCCGGAAATTTGCGGTAAACATTGCAACAAAGATTACCCCCCAAAAAATGTTCTCTCTTGAGTTCGATCGTCGCCGTTCCTACCACCTTGATATTATAGGTACGGTTTTAATATGCAAACAAATTACAGCAGACTGTCACACTGACGACTTCCTTTCTGACAGGACGATATTAGAACAAACATACTTCCGACAGTATTCATCGTTTCATTTTAACAAGGTCAGTGGCTATACACTTACTGTTATTTACAACAGTAAACAACAACAATTTCACGAAAACCGGTGTGAGCAAAACTTCTCGGTTGTTAAAAAGTATCAGAGAATGACGAGATCCCCCAAATTTGCGGTGAAAACTGTGTAACAAATTACAGTAGTGTTAAATCAGTAGTGTTGACATGAATATTTTTCAAAGGACAAGTGGCTTTACACGTATTGCTACTCACAACAGTAAACAAAAACAACGGCGAATTAAAAATGTCCCCGTTTCGCTTCAATGGGAAAAGGAACAATTATATTTCGTTTATGTAGATTATTCTGAATTTTCCCAACACTTTATATGCAAAAGGCACTAAAGAGAAATATAGCCTACCTTCAGTCAACGTGTACGTTTACTCTTTGTACCATCTGTCCTCTTGTCTTTTTTTGGAACAATGTAGTATGTAGCTGATTCAAAATCCAACTAAAATAACGGTTCTCTTTCTCCCCCCCCCCTCTCTCTCTCTCTCTCTCTCTCTCTCTCTCTCTCTCTCTCTCTCTCTCTCTCTTTGTCCGAAGATGTAAGAGAACGTGAGAAGATTTGCCAACAAGAAGGTAGGAATGAAAGGAAATGACTAAAAAGGAAGGTATGGTGGGATTGCGAGTCAGATAACTAAAACAACTTGATGTTTAGAAGATCTATTCGACACGGCACTATATTGTAGCTGGGGGGTGTGGGGTGGGGGAGATGTTACAACCTGCCAAGGAGAGGCACTATTCCAAGCCCCATCTGTCAACCGGTTCTCAACATCTGTAATAGGTACCAGAGGAAGCGAGAGATCACGAGTAGTAGGTAAATAACACGGGTAGAAAGGTAGGTCTTGACATGTTGGTTCGCGATGTGAGTTGAATGTATACTACGTGAGCTCTGAAAACCAGGTAAAAACAATGTCATCACTGCCAGAATTGGAATCCTAATTGTACGCGTGCAGAACCTAGACCGTTACTCGCTATGCCACGGACGACCCCAGACAAAAACCAAAAAGTAACAGCAATGACAAATAGAAATGCACTACACCAATCATCTAAATCGTGTCGTTCAATGTTAGTATTTGCCTGGCACCTCGATGACAATACAATATCATAATTCAATATTTCAATGCGAGTAAAATACTAGAAGAAAAAGAATTACACAGACGCGTTATCGACCAAGCAGCCAGATCGTTTTAACTCGTGCTCGTCAAATGTTAATGTTTTAATTAGGTCTTTGTTTTGATTTCTGTTTCGATCTCAGAACATTAGTCTGGGCGTTGACAATCTCTCTAATCATTTTTACCTTGAAATGAAAGACAACAATAAAAGTGTCCTTTGGATTGGTTGGTTAAAATGAAAGAGATTTATTAAGAATTTATAATCATCACGCGTTTCAGATAGAAGAATTGACGCTATTTGAAAACACAACAAGAAAACAAACTAAAACGCCAGTCATTAGGGACTCACGTAGAACTTAAGGATAGAGCCTCCAAAATTTAAAAGTTCAGAGATTTAAAAAATTATTATCCGCTACGCCGGAATTCGAACCCTAACCTCAGCATCCAGAAGCAACTGTCGTAATTACTCGGTTACGAGCAATTTCCTCCGCCTGATCTCTAAAAACACACATCACACGCTAATAATCAAACATTCAACAGCTCACACCCATACACACACACACACACAGTTGGACGTGTTGAGAATAATTATGATTCTTTTTCTTCATGGCATATCCCAGTTATCCAGCCCCCCCTCCCCTTTCTAAATAAGCCCTGTCCGTCCTTTACTTTGCCACCTGTTTAAGGGAGCATGTCCAACATGCCTGACACTTGCATCGATCATCTTGTGTCTTCCCCTGTCTCTTTTTCTTTCAATCACGCCCTCCAAAACGTTCTGGGATGTTGTCTCTTTAAATTGCCAAAGTATTCTTTTCACATAATCGCCATCAATTGGCATTCGGTTCTTTTCACTCTTTTAACTGCACACGTTTCCATTTCTTGTCCATGGTGTTTTCAATGTTTTTCAGTAGCATTTCATCTCAAGTGCATTACTTTTCTTTTCGTTATTCTTTGTGGTTGCCCATGTCTCACATCCACAACTTGCGTATGGAAACATTGTAGGCTTTAAGTATTCTCATCTTATCTTTTCTATGATTAATTTTTTCACAGTGGCCTCGTGCTAGCTAATTTGAAGGTTACAATCTTCTTTTTCGGTGTCAGGGGTGATTTTCTGTTATGATCAATTCTTGCTCCGAGGTATGAATACTCGTATAACGTGGTTTTACACTCCCACACTTTCTCCATTCATATTTGATAACCGGTTTTCGCTTTTGTTCACTATTTTAGTTTTGCTAGCATTGAGGATGGAATTCATGCCCTCAATTAATCAAGATTATCATGCTAATAAAAAGGAAATTGTTTCGTTTATAGATTTTGAGTAGATTTAGAGAATTTAATCAAATTCCCCTCTTCACTGCCAAGCGCAAGGAGGGCGGATGATAGTGCAATCGGCTCTTTCACTGGCAAGCACCAGTAGACAGTTCCACATGTAAGCATAGGTCATACCACATTGTTTCAAATCGTATGTAAATCTCCACTCTAATGCATATTTATTTGATCCCCTACATCATTTCTCGTTTATCAGAAAATAAGAGAAACAAAAAGGAGACTTGTTATACAGCTGGGTCGGATTCCTGCACCGTGCATTACACGCATATCCTATTCAAAACAAATGGCATGCACATATGGAACCGGTTATCAGGGTGAGTAGCGAGTCGAAGCGCATCCCTGCGAATGCCTTGACCTCACAGGATCCCTATGCAGATCTATTTATACAGGTAGGGAGAGCCCAAGCTCAGATTGATGTTCTAAAGATGATAATAAGAAATGGGTTCTTAACAGTCGAAGGGTCGCACATACCTTCGCATATGTGGTGCCGTTATATATATGAACGTCTTCAATAGAAGGACGCACGTTTTTTTTTGTTTGGTTACTTAGTACTTAATATTTCCCCAAAATACTCTATAAGCGTCGCACCAGCTAAGGTGTTTTGCAACTGATATGAAAGGCCCCTGGTTCAAATGCGACCATGTGGTCGCCATAGAAATTGGTAAATGAGACTACAACACCCCCCCTCCCCCCACGCACACACACACACACACACACTTTTATAAAAAGAGGTCCTACGTCCACCTTGGGTATGCTAGAGACCCTTCCGATTTGAAAGTCGTCGCTGAAATTGTTGCCAGGGTTCGAATCTCTGACCAGCCACTGGAAATGATGATATCAGGAAGACAGGAATATGTGACCGTGAACAAAAAAAGCCCAAAACGAATTAGAAAAGCGGTATGAAGCATAAGGGATTTAACCCACACCTGCCAACGGCACTTCGCCTTTCAAGAGATAGAGAGACATCTACCCAGCCGACTGAGCTTTATGCTGGGGAGTGTTTCTATCTCTGACGAGACGGAGTTGCTGCTGTCAGGCGTGGTTTCGATCTCTATTATTTCACTTTTCTCCTTCTCTATGGCTATTTTTCAGACCCTCCTGATAACATTTTTTTGTGTGCAGAATAGATCGATGAACGCGGAAGTGCAGGTCGTGGTAACCGGTAATCAAAAGGAAGATAAAGTTCCCATCAATTCTAAAGGACAGTAATAAAGACATTTTTTTACACTCTGTGCCAAATTTGGATAGCATTTGCAAGATAGGGTGTGGATGCTGTCATAAGAAAATCTGTAGTGTTTCAAGTTGGACCGATTCATCAATTCATAAATAGATAACGGTCTAATCAATATTTCCTTGTACTTAACTTGGTAGCTTTGTCGCACTCCGCTACCTCGATATGTGTGACAGTTTGGCAAAATAATATGCATTCCAGATATTCGACTGTAATCAACGTGTTTGTCACATGAGCTCCTGGTGATCATTCACAACATTCCCGAGAGCTGCATCTCATTTGAGACAGCTGTGAAGAACATGCCTCCACCCGAAAGTACGGTACCGGGTATCTCCGATTATTTGACAATGCGTGTGTCTCGAGAATAAATATAGATAAGATTAACAGAAACCCACCAGCGTCGAGGGACACGCACCGACGGGATGCAGGGAATGATAATAATGATAATGATTTAATGTGCCCAGACGTCATCTATTGTCCTGCGTCGACGCCCAACACCACCCAGTAGGTTTGTTTATACAGAACACAGTATTATAAGGAATACGGAGAGAATAGGACAAAGAGTGATGGAGATAAAGAAGTTGTGTTTAACTCGGTTTTTGTGTGACTTGAAAGTTATCTCAATAGTACTAGTTGGCGTCCCGTAGAGCTGCCAAGTATCGAAATGTTTCAGTGTCGAATTTTTTTTTTTTAAAGGCTGTGGTGATTCCTGACACATCCCAAATAGAGACTCGTCATTTTGGGCCTTC
This sequence comes from Tritonia tetraquetra, assembly GCA_030265355.1. Lineage (NCBI taxonomy): Eukaryota > Metazoa > Mollusca > Gastropoda > Nudibranchia > Tritoniidae > Tritonia > Tritonia tetraquetra. The sequence continues at coordinate 5,086 of JARBEQ010251404.1, read as the reverse complement.
ATAGTGACTACAATGGACCAAAAACAGCTAGATGAAAATGTCCACCCTGCCTTTAGCCTAGTTGAATGCAATAAAAACAATCGTCCCATATATCTACAGCCTAGGACAAATGTATTGAGACAAAATATGAAATCAATCTTTTCGTCGTCATCGTTTTGTACATCAGGATATTGAGTTGGAATTTCGCACCAACATCTATTCCGAAAATCGATTAACTCATTTATCAGCTGGAGGAAATTTCTACAAGAGGTGAATCTAATAATGTGTCTATCAAAACGTATAAGGAGACACTCTGTGGCCCTTTGGGGCAGATACATTTCCTGAACATTATGTATGTCAACATGACAACGCGCCGCCCCATAGGGCAAGGTCTATAACAGCATGGATGTGTGACGTCACCTTACGTGTAGTATCATGGCCAGGTCTCAACCTGGATCTTAACCCCATCGAAAACGTTTGGAAGATCCTTAAGGACATAATTGACAGGAGTGGGTGCGCCACTGCCGAGGAATTGAAACACAGTGTAATGAAAGAGTTAGGATACCCTTAATAAGACATGTTTCTTTCCGCATCGTTTGCGCATGTGCGAGGAGGATGGAGGTCAGACAATTTGACTACTGACAGAAAACTACAACCTATGTTGCGTTGTTGGAGCATGGTCATTTTCTCGTTTCAATGTAAATAAACATTTTACTGCAATTTACATCTGTCTAAATAATTTGTACTTGTGGAACCTGATTGGTTTATTGTGCGTTTGGATGTTTTATTATACTTGTTGAAAGCAGCCTCCACTATAGTTTGAAGGTTACGCACCAAAAAGCACCAAAAGAGCATCATTGATTAAATAACCAGAAAAGGTTGTGTTTTCAGTAAATGTGAAAGGTCATTTAAGCCAACACGTCGTGATGGTCTTGGGAGTGTTGTTGAATGTAAAACATCTGTGTCGACATCGCAGCGTCTATAGTTACATCCTTCCAGCATTGATTCCACCGCCTGAAGAGTTCTCTCATATCAAATTAAGATCGATCACTTCTGAATGGCGCCTTTATCGAGGGGGAACAAAAACGCTTAAAGGTTGAATTGAAAACACTAACCCATTCGATTGTTCTCTTCGTCACCAGAGCCTACGCATGAATGCACGCATACACAATTACAGAAAGAGGGCACTATCACGAAAAACTATATATATATACAAATAATCCCAGGACAATTTGACATCGGCCATTTGGTTCACCATCAACTAATTAGTTCCTTCCTCTTAACGGGAGTTTTAAACAACAACGACCAGTCAGTCTCATCAGGTGATGGTTTAAAAAACCTCAACAACAAAACCCAAACAAACAGAAATCGAATCGAACAATCATAGCCCTGGCATCGGCAGTGATCGATCGCCTTTCCATCCTTCTTTTTACCACAAATGACGTGGAATATTTTGCTTGGACTTATCATAGTTTTTCACTTCAGCCTACACATTCATTTCTTTATTTTTAATTTGATTGAATCCTTCCCAATTAATGAGCTTAATTAGCATGAGGGGGATCCTCTGAAGCAAAGGGTACCGGGTTCGATTCTCGGCACCGACACTGTCCGGTATTTTCCTCCTTGAAACTCGGTGAAAATCTAAATGCCACTCCCTTGATCCTATTCAGGTTGGCGGGATCAAAGAACCTAGTCCTATCGGAGACGGACGATAAACTCGGAGGTCCGGTGTGCACATTGCACACGTTAAAGAATCCTTGGCCGTTGAAAGTCGATAAGAGTAGGTCGCAAGGCCGCTGTTCAGGCAAAATTAATTCCAACCACAAAGGTCACAGTGGGTTGATCACCTGCTTGGCTTAATATATTGATCCACATATATCCATCCTCATAGTGCTGGCCCTACACCTTAATGGTAAAAAGGAACTGGATACGAAAGAAAGAATTAGCATGCGAGAGGCATAATATTATCATGGTGTAAAATGAAAAGGTTTAAAGAAAAAATATGCTCCTTACTCATTTTGGTAATCATTAAAATCGGATATTTACATTGGGCAGACTCAAGTTTTTTTCCCACTGAATAGAGTCGACTGCTAATTCTTCTGCAATAATGTATGTTCATGACTCTGTCAATGAGCCCTCTTCTTACCAATATAATAAGTTTAAGTCTACATTTTGTTTCTAATTGATTCAAATAGTTATTGCTGCTTCTATTCATTGACGATGTCGAGATTGATATTGCTTGTAGTATAGATTACACCCCATTTGCAGAGCACGTACACATCGTACGATAGTAATTCATTTAACTACATGTTACAGAGGATTTGCCCGTTATTCTAATAAAACGGATATTCTCTTTAAAGACATACTCTATATTGTGCTCTTGTTGTAATTTATAATAATGATAATGGAGTTTGAAACATAAACCATAGCACGCATCTCCCCCATAGAGAATCCAACACAGTGGCATAACACCATAAGTGCCCTGGGACATAACAACCTGTGCATTGCCAGAACTAAGTAGGACTGTAATATGATTGGGTGATTGTCAGGGTCAGATGACGTCAGGAGGACAATTCCCATTGGTCAAGGCGTGGAACTTGGTAAACCAATGAACGTTTGCAATGTACGCAATAATGTTATTGATAGTATTCCCTGAAAGGACAGAGACAGCAGGAACGTGAATAACAGTGAGTTAGTAGATTGACCGATCGATAGACACACACACACACACACAAACACACACACACACACACACACACACACACATACACACAGACACACATATAGATAGATACATGGGTAGATAGAAAGAAAGAAAGACAGATGTATATAATATAGAGAACGTAGAAAGCGCTTGTGTCAAATTAGAATGTTTTTGTTATTGTATCATTCGCACGTTTGGCTTTTCAATGTATAATTCATTTATATATTTCACTATTATATATATATATATATATATGAGAGAGAGAGAGAGAGAGAGAGAGAGAGAGAGAGAGAGAGAGAGAGAGAGAGAGAGAGAGAGTAGATAGATTATTAAATGACCATAAATGTTAGTTTTAAGTAATCGTTTTCACCATTACCATACTCATCACCACCACTATCACATCGATAGAATACTTACGTTTAGTGCAGAATTGAAACACCAACCAGTTGAGAAGGCTACATTTGTATCGTTTTTGTAGTCGCTGCAACCACTTGTGTTTGTCAGGGTCCAGAACTTTAATTGCGGTCGTACTGGACGACAATATATCCTTTTCCACCCCTCCTGTCGTTCCTCCGGGGATAGCGGCAGCAAACGCACTCATGTTGAGGCGACACGTGGGGTTCAAACTGCAACCCTTTGCCTGTTCTAATCCTTACCGAACACGTCACTCGATCACGACTACATCCTTTGACATTCTAAATTGTAATTGTCAAACGTCAAACTTACATTGCAACACTCGAACTAAATCAGAACAGTTGGCCTGTAATACATTGACCAGATTAGCTGAAAAATCCTGGTGTATCTCTAGATCATTTTCGAACACATTGAAAAAACGAATGAAATCACCGTTGCTTTGACACAAGCAATCTAAATTGCATTTCTGCTAAAAGTTAGTACATGTAATTGTTGCCTTGCTATCTAAAGGTTATTGGCACACAGTGGAATCAAATTCTAACATTTAAAGTAAAGACTTGTAAAACAGCACAATACATCGATAGAGGCAATTGAAACTAAATAGGTTATGTCAAGGAGTAATCGGAACAAACTAAATATCTGACTCGCGGCAAGAACTCGACATCTGATATGTTTTATCTGCTAACTCTTTGCGAAATAATCATTATTATATATAAATTTACTAATTTTGCTTTTCACAACCAACAAACTTTCATGTTTACTCAATATTGTCATTCCATTTCAAGTGACTAAACTTAGTATATAATTAATTCCCAGCCCCCCTCCACACACACACACACACACACACACACCGCTTTTTAAACATACATAAAATGATGATAATAATCAAACACATGACTGAATGAACTCCGACCCACGTTTTCTTAGCCACCCTGGTCAAGAATACTACATCCCAATACAGGTTACAAAGAACACATGAATATCTTTGTCATCTCATCTCTCCACCGGGCATAAACCATTAGATGTCACCTCAGAATAGAAGCTTTCTAAAATATTCATACATGCTCCGTGGAAAGCACAGAAAAAAGGTGAGTGCCGAACAAGGCTCAATCCAACGTCCTTGGCGTGAAAATTGCTATGACATAACCACTCAGCCACCTTACTTCTTACATACATAAATAACAATCCACTCGGTTTCACCACAACATAATAGCAGTTATGTCCGGTGCAAGTATCGTACAAAGGCCGATAATGCGAGCTAATACTTAGAGAATCTGAGATTAGCACCGAGAGGTTTCGAAGCCTAATTCCCGACACAGCAAGAACATCATTGTTATTTATGCAAATTAATCAATTCATTCATGTTTCAAACCTCAATATTTGTTAAGTTATCAAACTATTGAACTCGGTTTTAGATATTGGATTGGATGATAGATAAATGGTTAAATACGTGGATATGTAGATAGATCATCTAATGATGCAAATAGGTAGAGGTTTTTTTTTTCTCCAGTAAATAGACAGATACCATATAAGAATTCACACACAAATTTCAAAGAAAAGCAAAGCCTATCTCCCCACCATAAGAACACGACCACCAAGCTCATTATAAAGCCGGCACTTCAAACGATGGATGAGCTTAATACAGTAATGCAACTGACCCTCGGTGGCTATCAACTGAAATACCAAGGGACAATTAACACGAGGTGCCTGTTGACCGCTCGACCACATACGCCCTGGGCCGGGTAGCCACCAATACACTCGTGGGCAGTCCTGCACACCCGTGGACCACTGCAGTCATAGAGCACGGTAGTTCTAGTAGTGTCATGGGTGTTTAATGCTAATTGGTCTATTCTTTGTGTAATGTCTCCCCCAATTCCCCCACACTATCTCTTCCCATATTACCAACTCTACCTCCCACCTATGCTCCATACTACCTACCCCAATATCCCCCATACTACCTCCCCGCTATCCCCTATACTCCCCCCCCCC
>JARBEQ010251382.1:0-11137 GCA_030265355.1 Tritonia tetraquetra | reverse complement strand
TATTAAGCCAAGCAGGTGATTAACCCACTGTGACCTTTTTGTGGTAGGAATTAATTTTGCCCGGACAGCGGCCTTGCAGCCTACTCTTATCGATTTTAAACTGCCACGGGTTCTTTAAAGTGCGCAACGCGCACACAGGACCTCCGAGTTTATCGTCCATCTCCGATAGGACTAGGTTCTTGATCCCACCTACCTGAGTAGGATCAGAGGAGTGGCTAATAGGTTTTCCCTGAGTTTCAAGGAGAAAAATACCCGACAGTGTCACTTCCGGGATTCGAACCCCGTACCTTTCGCTTCAGAGGCGAGAACCGTACCTCTTCGCCACTGTGACCCCCACTAATGTTACTACTATATGTAAAATCATGCCCAATCGATATAATAATGACCACGGATTGACAACCAGGCGTAACCCAATTTTAATGTCTGAGCTAGCCCAAAATAGACTTTAAATGCCTGTATCTCAAAACACCTCTTGCGACTTTGACCGGGTTTTCCAGGGCCACCTCACATTTATCATGAAACAGTTATCACATAAAAAGTAGAACTGTCAGCTAATAGTTGTTACCGGGTATTTTCTTTTTAACATGATGCATAACAATTGTCTGTTTTCTCCTTGCCTTTCCATTATCATTCTACCTAAAAATAGGATGGAAATTGCTTATTTAATTTGTAGGTGGCAATAAAGCTTGGCAAGTGATAGGGGTAAATACATCACTACATTCATTATAGTGGGTGACATCATATTCAACTTCAAATGTCTTCATTATTCATAGGCAATATACAAATCACAACGAAAATGTTTGTGTTAAAAAGGAACGTTGACGCAATAGAAATAAATCACAGTAAAAACAATGAACTGCTTCCTGGGAAGAATATAAACTCAAATTATCCGTAAATACGTACTTTTAGGCTCATGGGGCCAGAAATTAACTCAGCTCTTTCTGGGCAGGATGGTGGTTTATCACATTACTTTACAATGAAGCTTTTGGAGCAGGACTCGAACCCATAACTTTTGTTTTGGAAGTCATAACAACTGAGCCACCTTGCCTCCCACTAACAGGTAAAGAATACACTTAAGTACATAGTTATAAAAATAATGCTTTCCGTAAAAAAATTAATAGAATGTGGCTAAATATTTGATTTGGTGTATACTCTCGTTTCGAACCCATAACTTTCGTTTTGGCCACGCTGCCTCCCACTAACAGGTAAAGAATACATTTAAATACAAAGTTATGAAAATAATGCTTTCCGTAAAAAATAAACAGATGTGGCTAAATATTTGATTTGGTGTAAACTCTGGTCTTTGAAATTTACGACCAAAAGAACATGACGATAAGCGACATCAAATTAAGTTGATGCGGCAAAAAATCAATGAACTTTTCTTGGTTCCAACCCTATTCATGTGCAATCATAGCAATTCAAGCTGATGTCCAGTGAAATGAAGCATGCAAATAGGGATTCCATATGAAATATTCATGCACTGTGTGTAAACATAAAAATGCCACACATTTTTTTTACATGTGGGCTATAGGTCCAGCTCATAGCAAAGTTGAAATCATTTCCTTCCTTCATGAAAACTGTATCTAGGTAAGCTTATGAGCTATTTTACAACAACATTACATTATAAAACAATAAAATCATAACCGGACCAAATCAAGTTGTTTACTTTTATCAAGAATCAAAAGAAATCATAACTCTCAAATGTGTTTTTTTCAACACCCTAAAAAGTAATTTGAGCATAGTAAATAACATCTTCTTGAGCATAGCAAATAACATTTAATTGTAAAAACAGCATATTGTTGGTGCCGAAAGCAAACCATTTAGTCCACCATGGTTCTTTTTTTTCAGGAGAGACAAACTGATTTTGAAAATAGAACAGAGAAGACACGCAGAGTGCTAGTGTTCTATTTCTCATGTTTTTGCCAGTCCATTCGAATAGCAAGAAGATGTGTCAAAGGTCAAAGAAAACCCCTATGAATTTTTTGCAGGTTTCGAAACCTGGACCTAAGTGGATTGCTTGCAACACCAACAATATCTCTCATTTGATGAAGAATGTGCCAGAATTTAAAACCAAAGAGAATAAGAAAACGGTGATTTATAAATGATGGCAGTAACAGCCCTAATCCCAATGAGAAGTGAATGGGGGATATCTCAGTTTAGCACTCATTATATTATTGTAGCCACTGGCAGGAATAAGTTTGATTCAACTTTTGATTTCTTTGGATTTATCAATGTTACACAGGCAGTGCAACATAACCGTTTTATATGACTGTCATGAGACCGGTAGCTACTTCTATAAAGTGCAAAATGCTGGGTTATAGTTATAGGAAAGAAAGAAGAGCAGATTCTCGAAAACCACAAAGATGAGAATGCTGAGAAGAATTAAAGGGTTACTATAACTATAAGAGAGAGAAAGAGGGAAACTATCAGGAAAGGACCTTGCTGGAGTGAACAATATTTTTATACAAAAAGTGAAAGAAGCAAGTCTGAGATGGTATGGACACATACAGAGAAAGGAAGACGACAGCGAAGTGAAAAAGATGGTTGACATGGCAGTGCTTGAGAAAAGACAGTGAGGAAGACCCAGGAAGAAATTAAAGGATGAACAAATACGGAAAGACATACAGGAGCTGCACGTGACTCATGAGTATGCCCTTGAAAGGAAATTCTGGAGAAGGAGAATTAAGGTCACTGACCCCACCTAGTGGGAAAAAGTGAGGAAGAGAGAGTGCAATATAACCTTCCTTTTCAATCAATCAATTTTTTTTTTCATTATTTCCTCCTTATTGATAACGTATTGCATACTTCACTTATAAAATGGATACGACCCATGAATCTGCATGTGGTGATCTAATTCGAACTGACAAGTAAAGTTTAAATCACAATGGTCACATCTTTTAACATCATGTGTCTTTTCATGTTTCCTCAGAGGTCCATTACGAACGAAAGTCTTTCCACAGTAACGACAAGCATATGGGCCAGATGCAGTATGAGTTGAAATATGAGATTTGAGGTGACCACTTTTGAAAAAAGTTTTACTGCATATATTGCATTCAAATAAATCAGTAGTCTCCACTGGGCATGTGTCACCTGCTACAATATGGTCTTGAGTCAAAGTGAGGATTTTGCTAGAGTCATCGCCGTGGCAGTTCTGCGGGCCGACTATGTATGAACCTTGGTTTGGGACTATAGGGTCAGAGATAATTTGATAAGTGGAAGCATCAGCAGCAACATCTGGACCATATGTCACTGAAGTTGGGTCCGCACATGTCTCAGACACTGGGATTTGGATAAAAGTGACAGTTTCATGTGAGTTTGTACTTTGTGTGGAAAAGGCTGTTGAGAACTGAGGCAAGGCTGATGAACTGTATGATCCAATAGATACCATTTTCTCCTCTTCCTCCAACTGGTTTGAAAATGCTGAGTTGGATACAAATGGCTTTTCTTCATCATACACAGAGAACTGTCTGTTAACAGAATCATCTTCAGCGATGCGAGAATCCATTTTATGCAAATTCACATGTCTAGCTAACTCATATTTATCTTCATAGAATTTATCACAATAGGAGCATACATGTGTCTTCATATGTCTGGTGAGAACAGTTTTCCTCACAAATAATTTGTCACATAGACAGCATTTGTTCATGTTTCTTGTAGAATCAATAACTGTGAATTTCTTGAACAGATCTCTGTTAATTTTTGACACCAGAGGCGAGTGCAAGACTTTGGAAGAAGATTCCCCTGATATTTCTGCTTTGATCATTGCCGCTTTCTTTCTGTGTTTATATTTGTGATCAGTCAAATCAGACTTGTCTACAAAAAACGTGTTACAATAATGACAAACGTGAGTTTTGAAGTGCCGAGTCAGAGTAGTTGGTCTGGCATACTTCCTTTTACAGATTGTGCATGCGTAAATATTGGTTGGTACATCAATGCAAGAATAGCGATCAAATATTTTCTTGTTTGTTCTGATAATTTCATCATGGCTGAAGGTGCTGAGAAAGTCCATTGACGGCGCTGATTTACTTTCATAGTCTAAAATCCCCTCCATTTCATCTAAGAACACTTCATTCATTTCATCATCAGAGATGAAAGCTGCTTCCTCAGATGGTATCTCTGACATTTCATCAAGGTCTGTCTTTTTTGTCCCATTTTTGATACTCTCTGGTTTAAACTCTTTTTCCTGACAGTGAAAATGTTCTGTGAGGCTTTCCTTGGTCTGACAAAAGACATTGCAGTATTCGCAAACATGACTTTTCATGTGATCCTGAAGTTGAGCTTTTAAGATGAATAATATATCACAGGGAGTGCACTTATAAAAACTACTTTCATCGTCCTGAACACAAAATAACTTAAAATCTACTTTATGCTTTTTTACAGTGGTGTAATCTCTTTTGCAGCTGGACCCTTTCTCAGCATTTCCACCACAATCCTGCATGCCATCTAACAGAAGCATTCTTATACCAGTGTACAATTCATCATCATCGTCATCCTCGTCCTCATCATCATCACATACATTTTCATCCTCTTTTTCTTCATCTGAACAATCTTTTAAGACTCTCAATAATACATTGGCAAAGTCACGACTTTCAAAAAAACTTTCATCATCAGACTCTTCAGCTAATTGACAGTCCGCTGCTTTGATCATTGTCTTGCCATGTTTTTCATCCCACTCTGAGTGACTGCCATTGGTGTGTTTATTTCGTTTATAAAGGTGAGGAATCTTAGTTTCTTCAAGCGAAGCTCCACTAAATAACATAGTTGGACCATGATTCTGCACATGACTTTTGAATTCTGTCGTACTATTGAACTGACTGTAACATATGTGGCAAGTCATAGGTTTGTCACTGTGACGATCAGCATGATGCTTACTGTATTCATCAAAAAAGGTGAATGACTTGGTACATTCAGAGCAATGGTACTTTGGCATCTTTCTTCCCGTTGATTCATCTCCCAGGCCATTCTCAGCTATTGATACTGAACATGGTTTCGTGTGTTTTGCACAATGCTTTTCATAGGCTTTTTTACTTTTAAAATTCTTAGAACACACTGCACAAATCAATTTTCCCTCAAGGCTAACTGACTGACAAATTTCAGCTCTTAAATCATCTATGTAATCAACTTTCTGGGCCAATAGTGTCTTCCATAGATTTCCTGGAAATTTACGTTTCCAAGTGAGAAAAGCATGTGCTGTTTTTACATGGTCTCTTTGAAGTTGACTATTAGTAAAAACACGAGAGCAAAATTTGCAGGGCACAGAGTCCATTTGAAGATGGCATTTTTTGTGGATCTTAAGCGTAAGGGCTGTCTTGCATCGTTTGTGGCAATGAGGACAGGGAAATTTGTAGTTATGCATTTTGAGATGTTGCTTTAAACTTTGCTTTGATAAAAACACTTTAGGACATTGTTTACATAAAAGCTTTTTTCTTTTTGAGCTTCTTCCTTCACACACATCAAGATCACCTTTTAATGCCATGTGAATCTGATTGCCTAATTGAAAACATGCATTCTTATGTAATTGTGTTAGCTTATGTTTCCTAAGTATGCTCTCTCTGGTGTAATAAGTATTACAGACTTCACATCGAAATGGTTTTTCTTTCGTATGAGTTTGAGTGTGGGATCGGAGGTCCCCTTTACTTTTACAACGGACATTGCAGAAACTACAAGCGAACCTATCAGTGTGAGTTATGAAATGCTGCCTTAACGTCTGACTTTTGTTAAACGCTTTACCACACTGGTTGCAGATGTACACATTTCCTTTGCTGATAGAACAGGATCCATTTTCTTTTTTCCTTCTACCTCGTTTCTTAGCTCCTATAGGTTGTTCTTTCTCTTCTTTCAAATCCTCACCATTGGGAATGGTCAGTTCATGGTTTTCACTGACAATCAGATCCCCACTATCATGGACTGTAGGATTCTGATCTCTTTTGCAGAGAGTGATAACTTGATTGTCACTGTATGACAATGATGACCTTGTCATGTATCGACAACGAGGTGGTGCGTTTTCTTCCTTCAGCACAATAGTTTCCTCTACGGAATCATGAGTGGTTTCATTTTTTGGTTCTTTAGGGGAAAAAGTGATTGGCGATGAATGACAAACATCTCCAGACATGGAAGGAAACTGTGGCATTATATTGGCATCTCCTGCAGCTATCAATTGAAGACTATAAGCCAGAGTTTTACCAAGACTATCTTGACTTTCCTTCGGACTAAGCTGGATTGGATCCATTGAAGAAGTGACTGGTGTCTCCAGAAGGGCATTAACACTTAAGTTTTCATTGCATTTCTTTTCCTCAAATTGACATAAAGGAGAGATGTTAATGAGAGTGTGTTCTGGAACAACCTTTGAATCAAAATGGATACCTATGTTTTGCACAGTCTTCTCCTTACTTTTCAAATTCAACGTTTCCAAGAATTCAGTGGAATTCACTGTATTAATATCTGAGAAGGGCTCATTCTTTATGTCATTGCATGGGCTACGGGATTTATCATCAGTTGGAATATTTTTCTTTGACCACTCATTTCTCAATATGCTTGCTGAACGTCTAGTTTTGGGACGAGTAATAGGACTGGTGTTGTAATTAGAACAGCTCATTATGTCCTTGCTCACAGTCAAATAGAGTCACAGATGTGAAAGGAAAAGTCTTTGTGGTTCAGTGAACAGTATCAGATGTTTCAGCAATTCCTTAACTGTTCATTTCTTCTTGATATTCTTTTCGATCACCTGCAAAAGAAAAAAAAATGTTGGTCAAATTGAAAAGACTTTCTCCTGCCTGACTCAAAATCAAATACTCACAAATTATTCAGACATGATGTAAATCAGATAAATTTACAATGAGACACAACCTTTGATTATTTAGAATATTATTGATTTGTTTTGTTATATATATATTTTTGTTTTGTTTGTGTATGTGTGTGTGTGTGTGCAAACATGTTTCACATTGAAGTATGTCTCCTAATGATGTTACTGTAAAGTGCATAGAGCATGACCTAGTCATGAATCATGCGCTATAGAAATGCTATGTATTATTATTATTATAAGGTGCTTGAGTTCTAGATACTCTACATACGGCAATAGCAAAGTATTTTGAATCGAACATTAGCACACAAAGAAAACATCACTATCTTGCTGACCTCTGTAAAAAGGCTTGAGTCATGTAGACCCGGTCTATCTTATTATTGACAATCGTTGCTACCACTGTGCCACAGAGGAGTCTCACCTTGTTCTAGTAATAATCACTAGACTCTACCACGATTACATCATCATTACATTACTATCATCCTAGACGTCTAAGATCACTCCGTCCCCAAATAATCAAAACACCATCATAATCATCATCATCACGTTGGTATTACCATCAACACCACTTTTGCAATTATTGGCATCATTCATTAGGATTCAATTCTTAAATCAAATTAGATACTTTTGTTTTGATTCCTAGACTTAGCTAGAGATACCTAGTCTATCTGGGTCTAAGCAGAAAAAAATAATGGAGACATCCACTAAGATAGAGAGATGATTGAAGACATTACTCTAAGCCAGCGGTTCTCAACCTGTGGGTCGCGACCCCCCGGAGACCATTCTTGGGGGGTCGCGAGATCATTGAGGATTTTGTCCTAAAAAGGGTTTGTTTATTACTTTATTGGGGGTTGGGGTATGAGGGGTCGTTCCACTTGCCAAACAATCAAAAGGGGGTCGCGGACTGAAAAAAGTTGAGAATCACTGCTCTAAGCCTATTGAATCTCAGTGCTGTGACCTTTGCAAAGAATAGATCAAAGTCTCCCAATAACGCCTGTTTACTTGACCTCTATCCATAGACGGGATAAGATCATGTTAATGATTGTTTCTTCGAAGATTTTTCTCTCGTAAAATACGGACACAATGATCAGTTCACTTGACTAGAGGATAGAGGTCGGCTTAATTCTAAACTCATCTGAGCTGGTGCTCTGATGTTTTGACCTTCCAACGCCTTTTATCTAAAACATCAATCAACTTCAAAAGAAATCTACGCTAGACCTAGCTAAGGTTAATTTCTTGGAAACAAGACCTCTAAATCGACCTGCTGTTTACCTGCGATTGTTTTCCTCGTGAAGATCGATGCATCCAAGAAAGAAAATGGTGCAGAAACACTTGCATAGGTATGAGCACGCTAAAGCACTTTTTCGCCTTGGAAGTGAGTTGTGGAAATGTTGAAGTGACTCTCTTCGGTCAATGCGGTGCACTTCTGACAAAATACATGACGTCACCGATCAAACAACCGTTGCAGAGTTGTATTCAGCTTTAGACTTTAATGTGGTGATACTTACTATCATTCACGTAATCGATGGTTGGTTCAGTAATGTTTTGGGGGTTTGAAAATCTTGACATTTCTCTTTTCATTTCAAACAAAATCAGCTAAAGTAGCCAGTCCAACAATAAAATCATAACATCGTCACAACGGATAATGTCTCCATAAAGTGAAGGGACAACAAGATGCATTAGGTAGAGTTTAGACCTTTTTCATAAGTTTGCTTGCGCGAGATTCCATTCAACAGGAAGCAATTGGCGATACCCAACTTTTGTAATCGAAATCGAAACATGAAAAGGACCTAATTTTACAATGCGCACATTAAACGCGCAGAAAACCGTTTCTTTTATTTTGTTCAGGCTTCCTTATTAAATATTTATATTGACATCAATCCACCCCAATGATCAATTATGTATCTTCAATGTCTTTATTCCAATTCCACCTTCAATCTGTTCATTTATTTTGATTTTGAGTAACAGAAGTAATGCGGCCGTGTCTCAATCTCATTCAAATTCAGCTCAGAGAAAGAGGGGCGGTGTCTTCTTTTTTTTGTTATCCCTCAATGATGACTATCTTCTCGTATTTCCTATTCCAGGATTCCGCAGTTTATTATATTTTTGGGTTTTTCAATTACTATTACCAGTATTATCGTCAATCACGTTCACTCTGATAAAGGTAAGAAAAGGCCCTGTCCACTTGCTACGATCCTGCCGTTGTGAGGATTAGACCAAAATAATATAAGAGTTACGTCCCATGTTTACTGTCATCGTTTTGTTTACAAATGGCTGCGTACTTGGAAGCAGATCTGAACGTGTTAAATTTATCTGATTTACGTTGTCAAACAACAAAAATACAGGCTTTTATTTTAATAGAAAGACACAATGCCTCTTGGGATTGACAAGTCACCATTTTATGCTGAAAAATCAAGAGATCTGGAAAAGCTATTACTGGTAAGAATTGCTTTTCCATGTCATTCTCATAGCCATAATATAGAAATTAAATTTCAAACTCGAATTGATTGTGCCCTCCAGAAAACCTGTTGTTTCTGCTCATTATCTGTTTTCTTTGTTGGATTAAAAAAAACGTCTAGATAGACGTCTATGTGTTCAAAATGTCAAAATATAATCATAAAAGACTGGGTAATCCTAGGATTACCAGACTTGAATTTTTAGAATAAAAGGGAGAAAAACTGTTGACTGTGGAAAGAGATGTTATAATGATTTGAAAACATGAAGCTTGGATTTAAAGCTTCAACTAGCTTTTGGTGAACACATTAGTCATGGGTTAAAATACATTTTCTTCAAATACCAAAAATGGCTTTCAAAGTCTGACAATGTATGTGAAATGAAACTGACATACACTGATATGATAATGAATCATGATCAGATGTGTAGATTTTATTCATGTTGCACCTCACAAGTGGGTAAAATCCTATTTTTATAAAAAGTATCTAATATTCATTAACTCATTGACAATGTGCGATGTCCGGCAAGGCAAAGAAGCGTTAACGATGGGCCGTCATGTGTCCGGCAGTGTTATAAAATATTGGAGCTTTAAAACAGAGCCCTAGTTTGAAAGATTAAAAACAACCACAATACTCTGTCGGTATTAAAGTAATAGATATATTGTAAATAAGATGTTTTTCTGTTTTACATAGAAAACAGATTAGATTTATCTAAAATATTTGAAGTTATGAATTTTTAAAAATTGGCTATGGTGCACCTCCATGGTCAGACCGGTACCTAAAAGCTCCATCTTCATTGAGTTAGAAAGGTTCTATAAGATTTGGTAGGGCTACAAGATATGACATTAAGGTGTAATTTGCAACTCATTTTATTTATGTGAGATCAAGAAGGCCTTTGTTGTCAACTTTCACCTAGAATGAGTTGTTTCTTAAACGCTTACACAACGATTCTGCCGCTGATTCCCCGATGTCCGCCAATGACCCCGTTACATGGAAAATGGTGCTTTCATCCTCGAGTTTGTTTGCTGACAAGCTTGCCGCTACTGCAGTCAGACGGATGCCAAAATTGCCCTCATCATTGTTGAAGCTCAAGGCGTCACATTAAAAAAAATATCAACTGATTCTAACTATCAATGGAAAGTGCAGACTCCTCAGTTGAAATGAGTGATAAACGAACAAGATGGCTAAGGTTCAACTTTCTTCAGTGCACTCCATCATTTACAGCATCAAAAAGAGCTGCCCACCACACATAGGTTGTGTATATTTAGCGTGTGATTGCTGATGGAACAATGTTTTCAATCTTGAAATTCTCTCCTGGCACACCGTATCATCATTATTTTCTAGATAATGTCAACGTTTGAGGTGAGCAGGTCATGTCAATTTTTTTTCTTAACAAAGGGAGGTTGCATACTTTACATTGGCCAAAAGAGAAATTAACCACCTCATGTATAGCTTTGATTACTCTCCTTAGAAATTTGCATAAGAACCTAGTCCGCCTTAGAACCCGCTAATGCTGTCTCTTAGACGGAGACCACTGTATTAGATATAGAAGGTACAATCCATTAACAACTTCTCGACATAAGCCCCCAATGATTCCATGCATAAAGAAGTACCCTGCCAGTTTGACTTTTGTGTACTCCCAGGGCCTGGCATGTGTTGAGAAGTTTACATAGAATCACAGGTTTTCACAGCTATAACTGTTTGGGTGTCTTTGACAGCTTTTCTTTTCTGGATTATTCTTTATCCTTGCAATTTTTTGTGGTGTCATGTGCGGTTAGATACTATTTATATCACTGGTTCGTATTAGTATTGTAATGTCTATGAAACGACATACATATAAAAACATGCAAAGAAGTGAACGCCTGTGAGTTCTTAACAACAACTG
>JARBEQ010251340.1:0-11139 GCA_030265355.1 Tritonia tetraquetra | reverse complement strand
ACATCAGATACGTTAACTGTTAACATAGTTTATATTCCTGGTAACATAATATCTGTGCATCGTTATAACCAACACCAGGGCGCACTGATAGTATCAGAGGGAAGTGCGCACCGCTTGGGGACACTATGATTCAAAATGGTGCTCACCCCACAGCAACGCAGTTAAAATGTGTTGGAATTTGCTATCGCTAAAACAAAGTCTTGTTACCGTGCAGCATGCTTTCAGCCGAAAACAGAATGTGGATCCACCTCCTAAGATTTCTATTCTGAAGTTGCACAGCAATTTCATTAGAAGGAGATGCATCTGAGCATTCGATCACACTGGATTTTTGCAATGAGTCTGGACTGAGCTACATTACCACATCGATGTTTTCCGAGTAACGGGCGGGGCGCATGTTGAGTGTACGTGATACCAACCGAAACTAGATGAAACTGTATGAGATAATCCAACTGTAGACCATAATGTGTAAGAATATTTCAATATGTTTTGATAGAGTAGCTTATTGGAATCGATGAGGATTTTGTGCTCAACCTATAGTATAACAAAACAGTTTAAAGTATGCCCTTGGACTTGGGCGAAATATGTCGGTGTAGATTAACGTCTCGTACTCCAGCTCCGATTAAGCCCTTTTATTTAGACAAATCTCTTACAATTTTTTTTCTACTTCAGAGCTGAATTATTACGTATTACATAATTTGTGGAATATTACTTTCATCCGCTCAAATTTACATTTCACGACCATGACAGAATAAAACAAAAGCTGAGGGGATGTCGTAGCATAGCGATGATCTCGCATTTTATAATAAGATAACCTATTATGAGTTACCGAGGGCGCAAAACTAACAACTTTAAATATTTAAGCAACAGACCATGCTGGAGCGCAGATCTTCAATTAAAAAAGAATCCTGTGATCCGGTTTGTTTTCGTTCTTGTGGGCTTGTTGATATTTTTGTTTTTTATTTGTGATTTTGAATGGTGTTATTTCCCTTAATCATCATTTTTTTTAATAGGCTGACCAAGCCTTAATTTGACGACTCTTTTACTGTCACGAAAAAAAGCCTTGTCAAGGTATGGCTCGATCAACCAATGTAAAAAAACACACACATAAAAACAAGCAAGACTCAACGGGACACAAATAATTCATTATTGTCGAATTCATCTAAAAGCACATTAATCATGTAGCTGGTGGCTTATCTTAACATAATGTCAGTCTCTCTGTTTAAACACCTTTGCAAGATTGAAAACCCATAGAGCTGAGTTTAATGAGAATCTTGACGAATAAATGAAGCGCATTCTACTTGTAATAGAATAAATGTTTGATGTAAGGGTACAATGATCATGACTTTTTAAATTCCGTGATTACCACAAGCACTTCAAAACACAATTAAGTATCTCTACGTGACAACTAACGCTTATTAACACACACCCTGACTCGTGTTCAAAGACAGCAGTGTCTACATAGCCTTGATGGAATGGAGATTTATGCAATCTTTACACCTACAGTATTTCGTTTTCGCACGCTGTCACTGATGAGGTGTCAAACTATTTCAACGTATGGAAATCACACTGAAAGATCCACCCATGGCATAAAAGTGGATTCTTTCCTTTATCTAATCTAATGACACTGTCACTTCTTCAAGATTGGCAAACAAGATAGGCACCGCAAGTTTCCGCTGCGGAATCCGCTGCTATAAAAAATGCGTGAATATAGAATGAGTGACAACGTGAGAAATTAAACTTAAGTCCGTGGTTGAATTTCGTATTTACTGAACAGCGTTCCAATGTTGATTTAGAGAAATGGATGCGTTGTTTAAAAACAAGATAAATCTAACAACGGTATGCTATTAAGAACATTGGTTCAAGCATCACACGTGGAAATAGAAATGAGGTAGATTCCAATGAAACATTACTTAATTTTCCCCTCAAGTTGTAAGGTGTAGCCAACCTCCCAATCTATCAAACTGATACAGGCTGTTAATGATTTATTTCGTTTTTGTTCGTTTGTCGTTGTTTTTTGTTATCCTTTTATTTTGTTATTTCTTTTTTTTCTTTCTCCTTTTTGTTTGGAAAGGGGGGAGGGGGTAGGGTGGTTTCTTCCTAAAATAGAAATAAATACTATCAATTTTTTAAAGGAGTTCAACGGGTTCTTTTATCTGCTGGTGGACACATTTACACAAGCAATCTATTTGCAATGTCAGATTTAGCAATGTTATCGTAAAATAAACCGGCTGATATTAATCATTGACGAGAAAAGTGTTTAATGACCGATTACGTCGTATGGCAGGGCAACGCGACGGTGTCCTGCATGAATCACGAACAATTAAGTCTAGCATATGTAATGTAGGAGGTCCCAGTGGCTCAGAGGTATGGGTCTGGCCTTTGAAGGTACCGGGTTCGAATCCTAGTGGCGACAGTTGTTGTTTTTCTTCATAAAACTCGGTATAAACCTATTTGCCACTTTCCTGATCCTATGACTGTAGGTGTGATCAAGAACCTAGTCCCATCGGAGACGGACGATAAATTTGAACACTTGGCAGTTGGAAATCGAAAAGAGTAGGGCATAAAGGTCAAAATTAATTCCTACCACAAAAAAGTCACAGTGGGCTAATCACCTGCTTGACCTAATATCTTGATCCAGAGTAAATCCGCCCCATAGAGTGGGCCCTACACTATAATGGTAACAGGGAACTGGATAAGAAAGAAAGAAAGATTGCGACTGGCTGTCAACGAACACATGTGTGACTACGATGGTGCTTACGGAAGATGACTGACAAGCTTGGACAAGAGCTTTAATCTGGTTTATGCTGGTCTCAATAGTATAGTAGATCCAGTCTAGCTAGATTCTATTTCAAAAATGCGATGTGATTTATAAGTTATCACGTACTACGCAGATTTTCTATTTAAACAACAGCGACACCAGACACAATAAACGTAAGTTTCCCCACATTTCGAGGTGGCGAAATTGTTAAGACAGGGCCTCCATGGTTAAGGACGTTTGTTCGAATCCTACTCCGGCACTTTGTTGCTTTCGAGGACCCAAAACTTTACTCCTATTGCCTCACTTAACCCAAGGGTAGAAATGGGTACCAATTCTCAACAGAAAGTTGAAATAAATGCACAACGTTTTTCCTATTTTTCGCAAGCTATCGTATAATGGAAGTTTTATGATATTTTACTCGAACCTCTAATTCAATTTGTCTTAACTAGTGTCATACTGAAAGTGACAAATTGTCACGCATTCGCCTCTGCTAACAAAACCGGATAAACACTGCGCCCATGAGCCGCACGATTCTTAAGAACGCACTTTAACTTTAACACCACACTGCAGGCTAGACAGAATAAAAGAGGTAAGGAAATGTGTAAACTTCCAAATGGGACAAAGAAGAACACGTCCCTGTGTTTTGTCTCATTTGGAAGTTTACACATTATTTCCTTACCATTTTTAAAATCCCGTTCCCTCGTACCATTACAGTGTAGGGCCAGTACTATGGGGCTGGATTTCTCTGGATCAAGATATCAAGCCAAGCAGGTGATCAACCCACTGTGACCTTTGTAGTAGGAATCAATTTTGCCCGGACAGCGGCATTTCGGCCTACTCTTATCGATTTTCAACTACCACAGGTTCTTTAACGTGCGCAACGTGCACATGGGACCAGGGTAGTGGCATATAGGGTTTCACCGAGTTTCAAGGAGAAAAATACCCGACAGTGTCGCTCCCGGGAATCGAACCCGGTACCTTTCACTTCAGAATAGTGAACCTTACCTCTGCGCCACTGGGACCCCCCACATATTTTATAACTTCCAGCAGCTCCTATTTCACAAGGCTATATAGAAAAAAATGATATCGTTGAGACAAGGACACCCATGATATAGTGCGGCCTGAAATAAATGGACAAAGTTTTTCCTGTTTTTCGCAGCTATCGTATAATGGAAGTTTTATGATATTTTACACGAACCTCTAAATCAATTTGTCTTAACTGAAAATCATTCTTTCATCAACTTTTAAAAAATGAGAAATAAATCAGCTCATTACAGCGATAAATCGATAACTGCTAAGGATTACGACTTTTATAAAAGTTTTACTGTATCAAACCATGTCGTGAACACACTCGTGATAAAAAGCACGGTGGCAACACAGTGAACTCTTAAATTTTGTTGCGCCCAACCAGGTTACACTTCCATGCGCCCAACTTGTTGACATTTTTAGTACAAAGTTTTATGTTAAAAACAGAATCTGTTTCATGTGGGGATTTTTATAGGCTAAAGAATGTAACTTTTTTAAAAAGGAATCAATCCATCTCAAAATTTATATTTAATTAAGACAAATTGATTTAGAGGTTCGCATAAAATATCATAAACTTTCATTACTCTATAGCTGAGCAAAACGAGAAAAAAAACTGTCCATTTATTTCCCACCGCACTATAAGATGTATTGGGTGCCACCACAAGACAGGTAACCTACTATAATAACATTCCGTTCACAAATGGACACAGAAAACCAGAGTGTTTAGTCACTAAAGACCTGTTATTTTTAATAAAACTTGGCAATGTTATAATTTATGCTCATTAACGATTTCGCATATTAACGTGATATAAAAAAAAAACAACAAGAGTTCCCAGTCCTCAAAATTCAGAGTTATAAAGTACCAGGATATTTCAAAAACTTGGTCATTATCCGTGTTTTTCAAATGTGGGAGGTGAGTTGTTTCACTCCCTTGTGACATCCACACCTTACCCTCTTGTTGCGGTAGTGCGCGAGTTCCAGTGTACAATAAGTGTTCAAAAACTAAAATTCTTCTGCACAACACTAAAACAAACTATTATAAAAGAAAAGGTTATTTCAACTCCTTTATTTCACTCTACATGAAAATTCAATTTCAAATTTTACAAATGGCATGACTTTTTTTTCAATTAATGACTGTTGTGTAAAAATGCTGATATAGATATTTAAATCACAGGTACAATAAAACATATTTACATCATAACACATCATACTCTTCTAGCTTAGATTTTCAATCTCTAACTCTAACAAAGGGTGTCTATGTGGACAAGACCCTCGCAGATCAATGAAAACGTATGTGTTTAATTTCTGTCATAAGAATGTCTCTTCTCTAAACCTTTTCAAGTTGTCAATACCCTGTCCTGAAGATTCATGATCACCAGATTTGAAACTTAATAGAACGAGAAGCAAAGAAAGCAAAAGAGGAAATAAAAGAAATGTGTGTGTGTGTGGGGGGGGGGGGGGGTCAGATATATTATAACACATGTGTAAGGCATATCAGATGGTGTGTGAATTTTAAATATGCAAAGATAAAAGGAGTTCCTAAGGTAATTCAATGGGAAAATATTGCCACAACAAGCTATGAGATAAATCTTATCAACCACATATCAGGTTCATTATCATGAGCATTTTGTCTCTTGAATGAAAGTAAATAATTCTAAAACAATTATCTTAAAATCACCAATGAAGTTACCTCTTGACACAAAATATTTTTAATACAGGTAAAGTTTGAAGCATTCAAGGTTGTGCACTAAGACATCAAAAGATCAACATTCTATGACACAATCTGCAATGAAAGATGTGTGTTTGTTTGATCAAGGCCATCAATACAGTGATGCAGTACTAGAGCCCTACATTCTGCTTCAAGTGGTGTACAAGACACATACACAGGCATCCAGCCAACATGCATGGCCAAACATAGGGCTGGCAATGCTATGCATCAAACTATTTCAGACAAGCAGAGGATACACCCACTGTGTCCATCATCCAATAATGACACCATGAAAGTAAAAATCATAAATAATTTATTTTTTTTTAATAATTTTTTTTTAAAATAAAAAAATACTGTTGCTTTTGCGGGCACCACTCAGGTTTATAAGAATTCGGAATTGGATAATTTCATGGATTGCAATGTGACACATAAATCTATACACTTTGCGGCACTGAAAAAGTATCACAGATTGTCATAAATATTTCCAACTGTATAAAATGTAGCAAAACATTATCTATAAAAATACAGACATTAAAAAGTTCAATAACAAACATGGTGCATTTGGTGGGTCAAATGTCAAGGGGGGAAAACATAATAAAATGTTTGGTCAACAATCAGCAGCAAAAAGTATTTCAATAATACATATACAAAATTTGCATAATGATTTGTCAAAAGTAGATAGTAAATAATATTTCAGTAGTGTAATAATGTACAACAATAATTCTGAAATGGTCAACACTCAAAATATAATTTTACATAATGCAATAATAAATAAAAACCTTACACGAAATGTACTTAAAAGGTTATTGAAAAAGAAAGAAAGAATAATAAATAAATAGATAATTTCTTTCTAAAGATTCAGCAGAAATTGTGTCAATATTTGATTCAATAAAAGGACGGATTATTTTAAAAGGGTGTCAATACAATAAAAGTACTTGCATATATAAACAATTGAAATACAGGTATTAAAGTTCAAGGATGCAGCTTTATCCTCAGGAATATGTTAAACTTGAATAAATTATTCTAGAACAAGGAGTGACAGGATAAAACAATGACTTCAACATGTGTCACCAAAAAAGGCCATATTTTTTACACTAAATTCAACTTTAATCAACAGCCTGTCTTGAAACACATTGTCAGATCACACCAATATTTTTTTTTTCTTATTTGTTCTGTGTTGAGACAGGTGCAAGGATCATGGACGTTCTCTTTTGGGCCCAAAGAGTTATGGAATCAACTGTAGGGAGGGGAATGAACCAAACAATATTGGAATCTGATTGGTCGAAAGAATGACGAGCCCCATACAAAGGACAATCATACAAACTGCTCTTAATGCTACGACCCTTGGAATCACTCTCTTCAACAAGTTTTGGTTTTACCCAGATCAGAGGAAGGCCACACTTGTTTTGAAGCCCACTGCAAGAAGATGATTCTCTGAGAACAGAGCTGACACCATCCCAGCATGCGTTCTTGAGCTCAATGCCTGTCACAAAGAAGCCTTTCTCTGGTGGCATGTGGGGCGTCAAACCTACTGGCATGATCTGAAATATATCAACAAATAAAAGATTGTTAGATGTATACACAAACAAAGTCTAACCCAGATACATGCCCAACACTAACACACTAGTAATAAGAAGTGAGTTCATGCCAATATGAGATGAAACAAGCAAGGCAATATTTTTTTAACTGATATAAGTCCTAAAATTTCATATAGTAATTCTAAAGAGGAGGAAATAATCAATATAAAGATATCTGTGACAGATTTAATATAAGGAAGCAGTGACATCCTCTTCTCTATATTTAAAAAAATCTTTACATAAAAGAGATTATTACGGTATTTCAAACTTTGTCTTTTTTTTTACCTGGAATTCCAAAGCAACACCAGAGACATCTTTGAATTGATTCTTGGCAAAAGTCTGTATGACTACATGGAATAGTCTGTCTGGTCTGAGGAACATATTTAGGGCCAGTCCTACAGGGCGTTGGTACAGACAGTCTTTGATATAAGACATCCTGGTAGGAAGTTCTTCAAGCCACAACTTCAAGCTGGAGCATGTGGCAAAAGTGTCTGATAACCATGAAGACGGCACTTCATCACTGCAAACAGCTTCAAGCATCTCAGTCATTTTGCCGTCCAGAGATATCTCACCTCTAGCTGCCTCTTGCAGGACAACAAAGTCATTCTGTTGTAAGAAATTAAGAGGTGTCAACATACAATGCAAAATATGCAAAGACAATATTTAGCTTTGGGTGAAACAATATCAAATAATGAAATAATTTCAATAAAAAATTCTCAAATTATACATTCATTCATCTTCAACTGATAATATTGCAATGTTCATTACTTTAACTTCTATGAATATTTCATCAATAATAACCATAATAAAATCATCATATACAAATGACATAAAAGAGCATGCTATAGTATTTTAATAAACTACAAGTTTTTAAAAAAATATGTTTAAAAAACCTGTGTATATATTTCCAGTAAACTATCAATTCCCATCTTTTTGTTACACAAAATGAATCACTACAAACAAATCAGAAATATCTCCAGAGGTAAACGATAAAATTCTTTTGTCACAATCTCCATACAAACCTTTAAAGTATCCACCAATTTTTTAAACAAAGCAATCTCTTGGCTAAAGAAGGAATCCAGAGGCATGATCTGTGAGTGTGCCACATTGGGCATATCAGGGAGGGCAGAAATCAAAGACGACAGCTGGGGCATGAGAGTGGAGGCCGTGAAGGATACAGGATGTCCATTACGATGCTGGGTGGATAATAAAAGTTCAGGGGCTCCCGTGGCCTGAACCAACTCTCGTAGGGTGATCCTGAAAACAATTGAATTAAAGAATATGGATCTTTATCAATCCTTCCCAGGCATGTATTGCATGGAATGGGAGACTGCTTTGGGCTTGACCACGTATCAGTGTCTTCCTCTCAACATTACTGAAGTGACCCACAATAGTGTTGTGATTGAGACCCATATGCAATTCTCACACAAGAGGGCAGGCATATTGGAAAGCTGAGGTGGCTGTCCCTTTATCAATGGCTAGCATTGTTACCCCCAGCATGTTCAGATTCCATACCCTAATAAATCATATAAATTTTCTTCTCATTGCTGTTTTTCTGCCAGTCATATATTCCCTTTTTGATAATATCGTAAATATCATTATCAATGCCAAACCTATTTTCTTTATTCAATTACATACAACAAATATCAGTGGAATAATATCTATTACAAACTTATCAGACATGAACAAAATAATATGTTGACATACTTGCTCTTTGATGTCAACAAATGCTCTTCAGCCTCTTCTGGCAATGAGAATGTCCTTGCTGATGTGTCTTCAATGGTGTCAAGAGTCCGTTTGAGATTCACTGTATCTTTCATGGACTTCATTAGCCTTTGTAGGAGCTGACCTACTCCATGCAAGGGGCCAGATGTTATCTGACAGATTTGAAATTAGACAAATTTATAACAGTTGTTATTCACAATCTTTTTCAAGTTAGGGCAATTCAGGAGACTTAAATATGGGTTAAGTTGAATTATCAAAATTAGTCAATCTTAAAACATAGCTAAATGAATGAAATTACCTTGCTAAAGTGAGCTGCATAGACAGACAAGTCCTTTACAACAGCATAAACAGCTCTGGCATCAGACAAGTCCATACAATGTCCTGTGTACACCCTGGCAATGAGATCTGTCACAGCATCAGTATCACCTGTCCACATCATCAACTTGCGGAAAATGTCCACGGCGGATACAAGGTCACTCAGTGTCCAGAACTGGTGATTGACAAAGGCGTGACGACCATAGTAGCTCTGCTGCAGCACCAAGGCATGTAAGAGGGCAATGGGCATCACCTTGTCAAATCTCTTCACCGCCTGGAATAGAGCAATACATATCAATTCAATTAATAATCGTGTTACTGTTACAAGAATCACTGAAATCTGCCTTGCGGTATTAATGGGGTTTGATCAAACAAACAAACATATGTCTTGCTTTCTACCTCCAACCAATTGTGATTAGGTATCAATGAATATTTATAGTGCAAAATTGTAAACCAAACATTGTACATAAATTTTGTTATCAATTTCTGTAAAGAACAATAATATACTGTATAAACGTGGACTTCAATAAGCATAAGTAGTCCTCAATTAAATCAATAAGATAAAATACTGTACAACTTTTCTACAATATTGTCTTATTTGGATAATGGCCATGACAAAGTGAAATCATATAAACCAAGATGTAAAACACGAACCGTAAAAAGGGCCAATTCAAACATAACATTTTTGTGATGGTCTGGATGAGATCATTTTAACGGATTTTGTCAACACAAAAAAATTCAAAGACAATCACCTCTTGCTCATTGCTAGCTGTAGCATTCATGAGGAAAGCTGTCGTTTTAAAGGATTTGCTGAGGAGGCTTCGGAAGTCAGCAGTAGCCTCACATGTCACCCTCAAACCATGCTGAATCAATAGGCCTAATAAAATTTAAAAAAACATTTTGGACAGGATTACTATCTGTAAAAAAAAAAATGTAACAAAATTAAAAGTCACAAAGTAAAATGGAGTTACAAAGTATGTAAATTGACAGGGGAAAAATCTGAACACCATTTTCTCATTAATAGTAATAAATAAAATCTAAATGTTACTTCCTTTCTAAAACAGTGGAATCCCCTGTTTAAACATCTATCTGCAATGAGATTTGATGATTCCATGTGAATTTCTAAGGCAGGCCTTTGAACACAATGGCTAGGAGTCAAAGCCAAAACCTCCACATTCAGAAGCAAGTGACTTACAATTCCACCACAGACACCATGTCCTTCCTACCAAAGCAGTGGAGTATCTACTATCTGGTTTGGTCCAACTTGGATGCTAAAAGCTTCATTGTCACACCATCTATAGTCACCAAAATTTGGAAACAATTCAAAGATTAAATAGAAGGTGCAATGAACATTAATATCCTTTCAGTGTTGTTGAATTCATGGCAAATGTTTTATTTCCTTGGATTATTAGCACCAGATTATCATTTTTTGCTACAGTCTGACTCATAACAATTATGCATTCATTGATCTAAAAATACATCTTGGTACCTTCAACAAGTCACTAAAGCTTGAAAAAACAAAAAATCGTGGAAAGACTGTCACTGAAATTACACGTACCTGGAATAATCCTTTCACCGTCAGCCCTGGTTGTGATCCACAGCCTGAATGATTGATGTATCTTAATGGAGTGAATGTGTGTGGATGGACGAGATCGGGTGACCAAGCTCCTCCCTTCATTTCCTGAGTCACTTCTATCCATTTTGCTTTCTTCTTCTATCCATCTAGCATAAATAATGTCCTGTAAAGAGTAAAGAAACAAAAAAAAGGTGGCATTGCATGAGTTTCAGTTCAGAAGGGACGTAATCCCCTTTTTGAATTAATTAAGTTCTGTAACCAGGTATACAGATGACAAAGACCAGGAAGAAGTTCATTATCAGTAAAAAATAACATCATATACATTTTTCCCTTGCTTAGATAGCAAGTGTCTTATATAAATTAGTGACACAAAGCCCATTTCAACGTCTGCAAAATCATGCAGCCAGATTAGTTCTGCACAAAAAGAAAATTGATAACATATATATACCTTTGC
>JARBEQ010251317.1:0-20180 GCA_030265355.1 Tritonia tetraquetra | reverse complement strand
GAGAGAGAGAGAGAGAGAGAGAGAGAGAGAGAGAGAGAGAGAGAGAGAGAGAGAGAGAGAGAGAGAGAGAGACTTTTGTTTGGCATCCTATCCACGGGAAAATGTATAGATTTGCAAATCAGCTAAATCATTTATTCTTTTTGAAAATGTGGATGCCTTTCATTTGTACCTTTTGGTGTACTGTCTGTCTTGGCAACTTGACAAGTTGCTGCACATTTTGACACAACCTCATTACGATCTTTGGTGCACTCATATTGATCACAATCATTTGCACGGTCGTAAGCCTTCTCTGTGGTTGGAAGGTAAATAAATAGATGTATCAATAGATTAAAGTGGATAGAAAACAGACTAAAAGCTATGGCTAGTAAGGTAGATAGATGGATGAATGAATGGATGAAAACATTGATAGATACTCAGTACCTGCCCAACACTTTCAAAGGTATGATCTTGTCCGATGATTTGTGATGAAAAGCACAGTAAGTTTCTTAGGTTTCTTTGTTGAGTAGGACATTAGAGTGAAATGATCACCACGAGGAAAAAAAGCATTATAAAGCACAAAGCACATAGAGGATGAAATTTGCACCATGAAAGTGTTCTCACTTATGCTTTTATCATTTTCTTTTTTATTTGTTTTGAGCTTTATGTATCACATCTTCTATCTTTGTTTGATCAAGCCCCATTAATACTGCAATGCAGGACTGTGTGCCACCCAAAATCATATGGCCTAATAAACTTATGCATGTCAGAATGTAGACATTCCAAATCACCATGAGTGATCAGACATAGAGCTGGAAATGATATAGATCACAGACTCAGACAAGTAGGAATCAACCTTTATTGACACCATAAGCAATGGTTTCTGCCATTAGCGATGTTTGCCAATGACAGTTATCTTACATGCTGACCCTAATATACCAGCAAATCTAAAATTCTACAACCTTCCAAGTAATCATGGTTGTTTCCTTTGCATTGTTTAAGATCAGTTTTGGATGACAAACCCAGAGATGGGAGGTATTGGCGATGTTATGATTTTTTTGGGTTGATAGATGATTTTCCTCATTTCCTGGCAAAATGGTTGGCAACCAACGATAAATTAAGGGAAGGAAGGCGTGGCAACCAAAGTGCAAAAAAAATAAAATGACAATAATAATAATAGATTACTGTTGCCCTCGTGATTATCCCTCATGAAACCATTGAGTAGGTACTCACCAAAATGACACACATCACAAAAACCTCTTACACACTTTTTTACATTTGTGTAACACCATGGACGAAAAGAGTTATCTGGGTTACGGCAATAATTCCCTTCCAATGTGTTCATAACATGTCTGTAAGAAGGAATGAAAACTGGGTGATACTTCAACTGGCTATGGAACACATCACAGATACTTCAAACACATTTTTCAAATAATGGTAACCCATATAATAAACCTTTTTAGGAATGGCTTACATCAGAAGATCCAATGTTTAACCTTTTTCGCTTGTTTGATCAAGTCCCAATAGTTTAATATTGCAATGTAGTGTCCAGACCAGCTTCATAGTCTACCACAAATGGCACTGCAATTCTCAATTCAGGTGCCCCAAGCACCAAGTGTGACAACACATAGATTCATATCAAAAATGGCTAAATAGATTATGAATGCTGGTGTCCCAACCACCATGTGTCACCCATACATAGATTCATATCAGAAAACTATGACTGACCCTTAAATTATTTTTTAAACAAAAAAACATGATATCTGAATGAAACAACAATGAGAAGAGAGAGAAATGATTGAGCCATTCTCCCGCAATTCTATCATAAAACGCACATTTTAAAATAATTTATTTCCCTATTGTCATTATCAAACTGGTCTAGAAGTACCAGTACCTCTACAGTGAAGATGTATAGAGAAAAAGGATTTATAATGAATGTAGGGTATCTGTGAAATCAGAAATGATCGAAAAATGTAAACAGCTGCTTTAACAGGCTGTAACTTCACAACCGTTTAGTTGTCTGCTTACATTCTAATATCAAAACAAAGAGGAATCACTAAGGTAACATGTATAGCAAACATCAGTGTAATCAGTTTCAATTTGCAACCACAGAGTGAAACAAAGTGAGAGGAATTGGGTGAATCATGAGGAAAACAAGACCAGTGTTTAGTCGAGTCAAGTTTTGCTTTGAATTGATGCACAAGAATACAATTTACTCAAGAAAGGGGTGTTTTCCTGTGATTTAGAAATTTTGTAGTGATTCTAACAAACCAAGAGTAGACACGGGTGTGGACTGCATACACTAAAATGTTTAAAATTTGTGTTTGCCATTATAACTGTTGATTGTGGTGACAAAATTGCATTTCCTCTCTATTATGATGGTGGAATCTGAACTCTCACTTCTTGGAAGGGGTGAAGAACAAACCCTAAAGATCTGACCAGAAAAGAGTAGGTAACTAGATGTCTGCTGTGAAAAAATTAAGTCCATATTCAAAATTGAGTTACCGTGAGTTAAATAACTGGCTTAAGTGGTGAACCAATGTTGCATGCAATGACTACAAAAGAGATTGAATCTTATATATAATTATGAGTTGTCAAACTTGGAACTCTAAAGGCTTTTTTTCACAGAATCGATTGCTACCAAAATTGACATGTGGTTTACAATTGAGCTGGAGAAGGTTCTTAGCTATTTACTTTTGGATCGGTAGTGTTGTTGATTTTATAGAAATTGCTTTGTTTCTTCGAATCTAGTTCTCAGTTTTTTAATCAGCCATTGACCAAATACTAACAATTGATTGGATGATACTTTGCCTGCCATGGGAAAGTACAATTTGTCTTAACAGCAATACACAACAACTATCCCTGCTACATCTCAGACAAGCATTTTGACCAATGCTAATGTTTTAATCAGACAACCCCACAAAAATTTCATTGTGAACTCATCATAGCTTTGCATGCTGATTGCCCATCTCCACAATTAGCATCATGTAAAAAAAATATGAATAAAACTTGCAATGTAGACAGTGGTGTTTTTGTGCTACTTAATGATAATAAATGATGAATAAATATTTTTTGTTTTGTTATTATTATCATCATCATTATCATTCCAATGGATTGTGCTTTGTATGGAAAACTACAATGCAATCAGATGCAAGAAAATATTTTGTTGTCAAGATGGCAAAGTTGAATTTAAAATTCCACCCCCCCTCCACAATTCATTACTGTTTGCTGTTCATAGAACAGGGCATTTTTGCTTGTAATGAATAAATGATGAAAGATGTATTAAAATATTACTAACCCTCCTTCAAAGGGTGTGTGGTGACACGGTGTGGCATCTTTCCATGGAATACAGGGTACAAAATGACGAGTGTAACTGACATTCCCACCATAGGACAACCCTCTGTCTTGGGGGTCATAGCACATATCACTGTCTGGGGGTCAGAGGTCAGTGAAGAGGTATAGAGAAAAAGGATTTATAAAGAATATAGGGTATCTGTGAAATTCCAAGCTAATTATGAATAGCAAAGTAGAATGAATATGACAAAAATAACTTACACTAACTACTACTGCTACCACTACTACTACTACTACTACTACTACTACTACTACTACTACTACTACTACTACTACTACTACTACAACTACCACTACTACAACTACAACTATTACTACAACAACCACCACCACCACCACTACTACTACTACTACTGCTACTACTACTACCACTACCACCGCCACCACTACTGCTACCACTAATACTACTACTACAACTACTTCCATCACCATCACTACTGCTACTGCTACCACTAATACAACTACAACTACTACTACTACTACTACTACTACTACTACAACTACCACCGCCGCTACTACTAATACTACTACTATGACTACCGATAATACTTCTAGTAATAATAATAATAATAATAATAATAATAATAATAATAATAATAATAACAACAATAATAATAAGGACGAGAGTAATAAAAATGGCAAAAACAACAGCAATAATAATATTAATAAAATACCTAATAATCATGATGATAGCGATGATGATGACAATGATAATAATGATGATGATAATGACAAAGATAATGATAGCAGGAAAATAATGAAAAAAGAAAATGAAAATAAGGAAGAAGGGGAGGGGGAGAAAAAGAAGACAAAGGAGAAGAAGAAGAAGAAGAAGAAGAAGAAGAAGAAGAAGAAGAAGAAGAAGAAGAAGAAGAAGAAATCCCACGCATGGTAGATATCAGTTTATTTAATGAAATAACTTCACTTAGTGTGTAATGAAGTGTTACATAACCACATACCAACCTGTTTTCAAAGTGATGGTAGCTTTAAAGTAAGAGTTAGATTTGGCTTTTGTCCGGAATTGAATTACCAACTTGTTCAAAATACTACGGATGGAATGCTTCATCCGTCCACCACAATATCTATGAGAGGAAAATATCAACATATTTTAGTCCTAACAGTAATTTTTCCCTTTGACCTCCTTATGGAAATCTCTTGCTGGAGATGCCTTCCAAGATATAGAAAGTGTCTGTATTCATAGATCTAAAACAAGCATATGACCAGATGTGGAGAAAAGGGCTGTTTTTAAAATGCAAAAATGGGCATTCATGGAAAACTTTATGCATGCGTTAAGAATTGTTTAACCCCTCAGAACAGTAGCCACAAATTAAAGTAACATTTTATTATATTACAGAAATTTAGAATACAGTCTCCCTCAAGGTTCAGCACTCAGCTTGACAATAAAAGTGACAGCATCAAAGTTAACATGTATAGAAATATAATTAAACATGAACAATACCAAATATACCTCACCAACTACTTACATTAAAAAAAACATATTGAAACATTAGTCAAAAAGACTCTTCAAGACTATATCTTCTGAAACATCTTGCATCCACTAGCTGGATGGATTACTCAGAGGGGATGATAGAATGACACTACAGCAGCTCTAATAGGACTTGTTTGGTCTGTTGATTACTACTCCCTATACCAACTAGATGTGTGGAGGAATGAAAATGACACCCATTCTTCTTGTGGAATTGATGCTAACATTGAACCTCTTGATATCCAAAGAGAAAGATCTGTTAGCAAAACACATGAAAGATAAATGAGAACAAATGAAACTGAGGGAAAAAAAAAGAATGATTGATAATTGGCCAGACAAGCACAGAATGCGAAAAACTTCTTTCCTACCTCCAGAAAAAATACAACATTCCTACAACAAGTCATCCTCTGGAGATATTTCCCAATACCTTTCCCCACTAAAAACCAATAGCTATTACCTGATACTGATATCAGGACTGAATTGCTATAACCCACAAATAAAACATCTGTGCAACAACTTTGTCAATATCCAAGAACACCTTCAACTTGTATGGCAACAACAAAAATGATCCATTTGTGCACCGACTGTTCTGCATCCAAAGGCACTGTGAAAGCAGATAATGGAGTATGCATACTCTAGATTCCACCATGAAGACTGCCCAAGACTTTTCAGCCCATGTGGTTCCTCCTGTAATAATCATCAACCTGAAATAATTGCCACAGAAAAAGCCCTGCAAAAAATCCACAACCGTTTACAAACGAACTTAACTAATCCAGAAGATTTGGTCATCTTCACATAATATTTCAAAGTACTTAGCAAAAAAATGCATTAAGATCCTATTGGACCAGAAACAAGTAAGATCGTTGTCTTACTGAAAGATCTCTAAACTGCCTACAACATCAAAAGAACCCTCCTATGGATACAATAACATAGTTGAGTAATAGGAAATGAAACTACTGACAGGTTATGAAAATTTGGAGCATCAATGACACAACCTGACACCCTGGTAAAACTATGAACATGTAAAATGATGTTAAATAACAACGCCAGAGAAGAATGGATGAATAGATAGGCACATGACACAAAGGAAGAGCACTTTCAACCATATCACAAGACCCAACATAAAGGATGGAATTAACCACAAGAAGAGAACACTCCACTCCCTCAATTTTAAACTACTCACCCAACATGCACCTGTCAACAGATACTTTAAATTGAATAGACCCGATGAAGGGACCAAAGGGACAACAAGAAGTCTCTCACCAAGTGTCAGTTTCTTGTTCTAAAATGATTAGTTTTAAGCCCTTTTATACACAGAAAGGGTATATTAAAGGCGGTTAAACAGAATCTGGAGATTGATGGAATCTCCAGGGCAGAGCCATGAAAACTCATGAGAAACTCCCCAGACCTCTGTATCCACAGGCGAGTGACTGAATCACAACCCCCACCCCCCCCCCACAATTTCTTGTTGAAGAACTCTGTCTTTTCCCTTTCCTTTCCATCTAACATAAACATTGGACTTCTGCCTTTGATATGACCCATATCTAATGTGTTGCCAAGGGCATTAAACTAACAGCTTTAAACATTGGATTTAAACTGAATTACACCTGCATGTTATTGCTAATTGCTAATTGCTGCAGGCACAACAAAATATCATACAAATATAAAGCATTATAATCTTATCTATTCTAAACATTGTTTAAATCTGAACCCAGGTTTTGAAGGACACAGATAATAATCATATTTTGATACAAATATAGACAAGTATAAAAATCCAACAAATCTTATTATCCTGTTGTGGGCTGATCACTACCATGTCTAAATACTTACTCAACTCCAGCGTGTCCAATCCTGGCATACTTTACTTCCATAGTGTCGATACAACTTGTCTTTTCATACTTTATATTAAACTTGTCAAAGTTCAGGACCAAACGTGAATTTTCAGGGCCCTGGAACCAAATTATTTGTTAGTTGGTGCATTTATCTATCAAAATAAAAACACTAGCAATGTAATTTCACTACTCTTTAGTTTGCCAACACTTAAAATATCACTACTTGTCTGTCAACTTCAGATCTTAAAGAGGCTTATAATTGTAACAAAATTTCTTCACAGTGGTGCCTAAGCCTAGGCATGACAGTTTGTAAGGTTCATGAATTTGGCATTCATCAAATTGGCAGATCCACTCTGCACAAGCCCTTATAAGGACCTCAGTCTATCCCTTGTCAAATCCAGGCAGCAATACCAGTCAACACCAACGTGGAGTTCTTGGATAATAGCTACTGTTGTAGACCATCATAATTTGTGTGCAAATAACATGGTCAAAGAATACATTTCTTTATTCAAGTTCCACACTGATCAATCCTTCATACTCTTTCATTCAACAAGACTTTCCTTCTATCTAATGTTTGTGTTGTCATGTGTACATTCAATGAAGTTCAATTTGTTCCATGAAAGCTTCCTTGCTTCAAATAAAAGAGAACGAATAAGTAATTTGACTAATTTTTTCATACAGGACAGTTGGACTTCCTTGGGTTAAATCTTTGATGTTCTCTGACAAACAGATGTCTTGCTCTACTCAAGAGTATGACAACAAATGTATTTTTCATGTCACATGACCACCTACCTGAATAAGCCAAGTACAGTCTCTGTTTGAGGCTTTCAGTTTGTCTGATTGAATGGTTACACTGGGGTTTGTCTTTGATAGAGATATAATGGTACCACAATCTGTGGAGGGAGGGAGGGATGGAGAGAGAGGGAGAGAGATAGATAGATAGAGAGAGAGAGAGACAAGGGGGGGGGGGGGGGTAGAAAGAGAGTAAATGATTGCTCTAAAACTTTCATTGGATGTTTTTATGTATCTGATGTGATAGAGATAAATCTTAAAAACATGAATGCTGTAGCTTTTCTATTTATTTGTTGAAATACAAAGATTAGACACAGACGGAAACCACTTGTTTATATTTGACTTGTCACCCTCTCAATAAAAAACTGTCACCCTTGAAATATGTCATAACTTCAAAAACGATTGCAATTTATATGATATTTTTAAAATCAAAATATTCAAGTTACCAGTGCTGTTACAAAAGATGTTCCAATTGTAATCAGTTGCATGTGCCTGCCTACTCCGTTTCTTAAATCTTGAAGACTATAGTATATGTCTTTCAGAAAACTCCATAGATGGAAATCAATAGGACTCAAATCCGGACTATGGGCAGCCCAGACTGATTACTTGATGGCCAAAGTGTACAGATTTGAGTTCATTTATATTTAATGGCGTCAAACAGTTACCAAATTGACAACAAACAAATTGTGATTGCACTAAGTTACTTACTCATATCCACAGGTGTATAGTCACAAACAAAAAGTTGTAGACTTGATTTAACAGCCTTACTGTAAGGACCATTCTCCATCTCTGCATTAGGGAACTCGACTATTCTTATCTCTGATCGCATTCCTGTACAAATAACAGAAAACATCTTGAGCTATCTTAGTATAAAATTAAAAGTTTATTTTCACAAACATGTAACAACATAATGAGAATAGTTCTTTATACCATGTAAATTGAATTGCATTAAATTTGTAGAAATGGACCACCATCTCTCCCTATCCTGAGCTGCTTAGGTGCATTCTTCATAGTACGTAGTTCATGTTTGTCCAATTGCTGATATCCTTGATTCAAGTCAGTCTTTTAAAATTATCTGGTGTCGCTTGACATAAAATATATATAGCTGTAGATACAATAAAACAGAAGAAGCAGATGTACATCTGTCATTCAAATCTCAGGTTTCAGATTAGATAGTAAGGGTCATATTAATCTCACAGCTTCTTGTATAGATATTTCTTGAGATAAGACTTGTTAATATCACATGGTTTTGGTTGAGTTAAATCCCAGACTAGAAGTAGTTTCTCCCCCACATACAAATTCCACAGAACAAACATTAGATCAAGATTGAATTTGCACCGTCTTGGACACAAAACATTGGCATGTCATATCATTAATAAGATGAAGTGAAGATGCTCAAAAGATGTAGAGCAAGTAGGTAAGAAGGAATTTAAAAAGATTATGTAGAAGCTTCCAAAATACAAAGAGACATATAATATTTCGGGCAATAAACACGTAACACAGTGATATAACTGGATTCTGGATTCTTAATCGAGTACCTAAGATTGACATGATGTGTCAAGATAATAATTGATCTATTTCTATTTGAGGTTTTATGTGAATACAAACCTGTTTATGTGAATACAAACCTGTTTACATGAATACAAACCTGTTTACATGAATACAAACCTGTTTACATGAATACAAACCTGTTTACATGAATACAAACCTGTTTATGTGAATACAAACCTGTTTATGTGAATACAAACCTGTTTACATGAATACAAACCTGTTTACATGAATACAAACCTGTTTACATGAATACAAACCTGTTTACATGAATACAAACCTCATCCCTTCTTACCAATGATATGTTGACATTCCTTGTGGTTCTTCATAAAGAGTGAGAAGGGTTTAGTGTTGGGGAATTGGATCGGATCTTCAGGGAAGCCATTCTCAAAACAACAAAATTGAAGGGGAGTATCAGTAGAATCAGAGAAATCTATCTGTCCTTTGCTTATCCCTGCAAGAATGAATAGGGGGTCAATATAAAAACAGTGGCCCACTGTTTCAGTTTGGGAAGTACCTTATATTTACTTTTAGAAATAAGAATAATAATGTACAATATCAATCAAATCAGGGCAAAGACAGGAGGAAGAATGGCATCTTAATCTAAATATTTTATGTCTGTGCTTTGGCTAGATATATAATCTTATTAACTGTTCTCTGCACTTATCTATAGCATTGGTCTCTAAGGCTGAGTAGGGTGATTAACTTTTGTATTCGTCTTTTTCTTGAGTAAAATATTTAACTTCTTTTACATCACTAAACTCAGCGGTAGATGGGAACCTGATTTGACCTGGAAAGACATTCATGATAGACCAGTTCTCTCTCTGAAGGTTGATGAATGGAATAAAGCAAGGATGGAAAATGTGAAAGTGCAAGCAGGTGATCAGCCCACTGTGTAAAAGTGGAAAGTTGATAGTGGGAATAGAACCCACACGAGTGTACAACAACACTGCCTAGCCAGAGACAGAGCCTGTCACCCTACCAAATGTGCTAACTCGCCACTCCAAAAAAAGTGGTTCATTAACAGAGATGTAGCATGAACTCAAAAATCCTGACACCATTCCCTTGTGTGGAATGAAACAACACACAGAAGATGACCAACTGTTCCAGCGATTAAAGCAGGGTTTTCAAACTCACCTTTCTTCTTGGTGCATAAGCAACCACAAATACTACAAACAAATGGATGAACATAGAAACAGGAGTAACTCCATAGAAAATACCATGAAGCAAAATTAGAGGGGAGCAGCCACTTGTAATGACGATAAATGATATAAAGCAAGGATAGAAAATGTGAAAGTGCCCGAAAAATAACCGTAGAAGAAGAAGGTTGACAATTTACCACTTGATACCTTTATTTGTGGGTTTGATCAAAACCCATTAACACTGCAATGTAGTGTTGAACTCAATGACCTACCACAAATGGTGCATAAGACACCTGCAATTCTGATAGCAGGTGTCTCGACACACAGCTAGAAACTCCATGGATCTGAGGCTTTCAGACAAATAGATGATAAGCTTACTGTGTCCATCATTCTTTATTTGTGCAATGAACAATACACGGAGCAATGCAAATCATAAAAATGGCCAATAAACAAATTACTGATGTCAGCTATATGGGATTCCTTCTGTAAAAGGAGTGCCAGAGTTTTTAAATATCATTATTATTGAATATATTAACAACTTTCTTGCACATGTAGTGAACACTGGCTGAATATTTCCCTCTGATTCTATTTGTGAAAAAATCTAGTAAAATAAGATTGCCATAGGGTAGGGACACCAAAGTTTTACCACCTTTGAGGACACTACCTAAAAAGAAATTGATGTGAATAATTGCATCATGCATACATCTACCATTAATAAATAGATAGAGAATGTGTACACATGTCTGATGACGTCATTACCTCTTCCCCTCGGACACGTTTCTTCTTTGATGATACAGTATTCCCCTGGTGGCCAGTCACAGTTGGAGCCGGAGAGACAATCATCACTTGTTCTTGAACACCATTGGAGTTCTTTCACAGGCAGGGGAAAAGATTTTGTTATAAGTACAATGTGATGATGTTGCTGTTGATGATAGGGATAGTGATCATTGTTGCTGTTGTTGTTGATGACAATAATGATAATAATGATGAAGTTGTTGGCAGTGGAGGTGGAATTGATGATGATGATGATGATGATGTTGTTGGTGGTGGGGATGATGATGGTAATGGGGATCGAATGAAAAGCAATATTATGTTGATCATACTTTGACCAGCTTTGACCACTGATTTCTTTGTGAAAGGACCAGGAGGACAATCCCCACCCTGATGTAACACGTCGTATATCCCCTTGGGCATCTGGACTGTCGGAGAAACTGGAAGAAGAAAGCCCCAAGTAAATTAATTGATATATTCATGACCAATACAAAAATCATTGTACAATATAAATAGCCCCACACCCTGTGCAAAGAGACTATTTTTATCTCCAGATGGACTTTGACCTGGGACCCGCAAGAGCACGAAGGAGAGGCCTAGGAGCAGCTGGCGAAGAGATAAAGAAAAAGAAATGAAAAAATCACCAAATGGAGAGGAAGGCCCAGAATAGAACAAGATGGAGAAATGTCGTCAATGGCCTATGCTCCCCATGGACTTACCTCCCTTTACCAGGCTTTTACATGAAGTAGTGGGGTCAAGGCCAGGAGGACATATACAGGCACACTTGTTGTTTACAACCGATACATAGCCTTCGTTCATACAATTCAGGTTGTACCCTTTGCATTGGGGATAATCTGGATGAGAAAAAAGTAAACATATATTATGATTTATAGAACCAGAGTAATCTGTACTGCTAAAGAAACAAACTCAGCAGCATGAATCCCAAG
This sequence comes from Tritonia tetraquetra, assembly GCA_030265355.1. Taxonomy (NCBI): domain Eukaryota; kingdom Metazoa; phylum Mollusca; class Gastropoda; order Nudibranchia; family Tritoniidae; genus Tritonia; species Tritonia tetraquetra. The sequence goes on along the minus strand of JARBEQ010251317.1, from coordinate 8,332 downwards.
AAAAGTTTCTAGAGGGAATGGTGGAGAGAAGACTGGAGGTGATGAAACAAAGACAACAGGATGAGAACAATGATGATTTTTTCGTAAACACATTGTCATAGAGCCATTAGGTCTTTTTCTTTTTATTCTTACCATCATGTCATGTCATGCTTTTATCCCTTAAAATCCTGTTTAGCAGTCAAGCAATGAAACAACAAAGCTGGCACAGAAAATACATGAAAGAAACCAAATCCTACAAAGGTGTGATTCATTCATTCATTCATTTATTTGTGCCGCGCTTGTGAGTGTTGGCTATCATGCCTCTCCACTCATCACGGTCTCTGGTCGCACTGATGGTTCCATTGTTTTTCTTCTCTCCAATCCATTCCGTTAGGTCGTCAATGATCTTCTTTCTTTGTCTACCAGGCAATCTCTTTCCATCTAACTTTCCGGTTGCAATCAAATTCTCCATTCCTTCTCTCTCATCACATGTCCCAAAAAAATTCCTTTCCTTCTTTCTATCTCTCTTATTAGTGTCCTTTTACAATCCGGTTGGGTCATAACTTTCTCATTTATTTTCTTCTCTGTCCAAGATATTCTCAACATTCTTCTCAGGAACCACATCTCTGTTGCTTCAATTTTCTTTTTAATTCCCTTATTCATCCATACATCAGTATTGGTTCAATATAACATTGTAATAATCTTGCTAATAATTCTTGAGAAAGGTTTTTATTTTTAAAAATATTCTTTATGTTATAAGCTGTTTTTGCTTGTCCTATCTGGCTTTTTATTTCTGCCTCACAACTTCCATCGGATGTTATGATGGTGTCAAGATATTTGAACTTGTGAACTTGGGAAATTTCTGTTCTGTTTATTTTGATCTTGCACGTTGGTATGATTTTCTTTCTTGAAACAACCATTGCTTCGGTTTTGTTAGCATTCAATGTTAGCCCCATCCTGTCACTCTCTTTCACAACTACATCCATTAGAGCCTGTAAATCCTCCTCTCTTTCAGCTATGAGAACTGTATCATCAGCGTATCGCAGGTTATTTATATCATGCCCATTTATTCTTAGACCTGGTATTCGCTTGATGTTTCTCATGATTTTCTCACTGTAAATTGAGAATAGATCTGGAGATAATCCTAACTGCCGCTGTTTGTTCCCAGTACATATTCTTGATAATTTGTAGATCTTTTGTATCGATACCCAGGCCATGCAAAATGTCCATTATTTTGGAATGTCAAAAGCTTTTGTGTAGTCTATAAAACATATTTATAGATTTTTTATGTTAGAGTTCTTATGTTGTAAACTGCATTTGCGGTACCTTTCCCTTCCACAAAGCCATATTGTTCTTCCGCTATCTCTGGTTTGATTTTATTTCTGACCCTCATCATTATCATTAGAGGGCTCTAATTCTTCCACGTACCTTGACATTTGTAGACAGCACAGAGCTCTCTAAACATGTAAAAATGTCTGTAGACTGACTTTATTTCTGGAAACAAGTCTGTGTATGTTAAAAAGTCCCCAAGATATGATGACTGAAATTAAAACAATAACATGCAATCACAATGAGTCATCCTGCAGCACAGTGATCTGCCATTATCCCCATTGACATGTAAGTATCATTGTCACAACACACATCTATGATCAAAGTGGCAAATTCTGCTATTCAATTTATTGTCATCTGGAGAAGAATTCAGGTTGCTGACCCCACCTAGTGGGAAAAAGTGAAGAAGAAGAAGAGAAAGAGAGAGAGAGTGAGTGAATGAGAGAAAGAGAGAGTGAGTGAATGAGAGAAAGAGAGAGAGAGAGTCAGTGAGACAGAGACTATTCAACTTTCCATTTGTCCTCGCAAACTAGGTGAGGTGTGCAAGTCTTTCCATTATGTGCTGCTCTTCCATAATCTTTCATACTCCACACAACCAATAGAGGAAGCAATTTCATGACAAAATATCAGAAGTTTAAAGACCGAAGCATGCGGTATGGAGAAACTTCAGTTGTACAGTGGAAGAATTTATTTATATGCGTAGTAGTAGTAGAAATGGGTAGCGGGTTGGAGGTATCATCCAACAAAGGAGGAATAAGGCATCTCCTTCCCTCTGTTAGCCTGCGGGACACCTTTGGGCAAGGTGGAGCACCCGAATATCAGGTATTGGTGAAGTCGTGGCAGCTGAAATTGAAATGTAAGAAAGCACCCACAAGAACCATCCGCTACAATGCACAGGGAATTGATGAGAACTTCAATATTGAAGTTAAAAATCGTTTCACAACACTACTCATGAATGTGGAAGAAAAGGAACCAGATGAAATTGCAAACGAGGCACAAAGATCTTTGCTGAGATGGCATCAAAACATCTAAAGAAAAGATCCATAAGAAAGCAACCATGGATAACTGATGAGACCCTGAGCAAAATTGAAGAGAGGACGGAAGAGAAAACAAAAAGTGGAATAAACAGCAATGCATACAAGGTACATGTACTGTGTTTATATTACTATTGTAATGCACCTTGAGCTCTTACGAGGGAAGGCGCAATATAAATGTACATATTATTATTATTATTATTATTATTATTAGTAGTAGTAGTAGTAACAGTAATTTAGCATACTCACTTGCTGTGGATAATGCATATAGCTAGAAATGTCGTATGTTGTATGGATATAATCCTTCCATTTTTGTTTTAAAAATGGTTCAAACTCTGGAAATGAATAAGAAAATTCAAAATTTTAAAACAGCATATTTGTCTGACAAGACAATAGTATAGTAACAATTGCTACAACAACAGCAACATGAAAAACAGCAATAATGATAGTATGTCAATCTATGGCTGATTTCAAATTGATTAGACAATTCAAACAGGTAAAAACAAAAGGCAAGAAATAGCTCTAGGACCACCCATTGGTACTTTAAACCACTTTGGCCTAGCACTTAACATCTCCTTCAAAAGGCCGACCATTACTACTTACAACCACCTTGGAGGACCACCCATTAGTATGTTTAACCATCCTGAAGGACCACACATTTTTACTTAAAACCACCCTGGGGGACCACTCAGTGTTACTTAGAACTACACTGGAGGAACACCCACTGTTACTTAGAACCACCCTGGAGGACCACCCATTAGTACTTAGAGCCACCCTAGAGGACCACCCATCATTATTTACAACCACCTTAGAGACCACCCATTATTACGTTTGAGAACCGCCCAATTCATTCTGATCCACATGTCTCTGTCAGGATGCTTCTGTTCATGGTCAAATCCCAGAAGGTGGCCGATTTGATGGACACATTTTTCCTGTAGATAGTAAAATATAGAATAAGAAAAAATCATGAGGTTTAAGGCGCAGGATCTAGTGTTGGAAATTGTAAGAGGATCTGTGGTGACTTGGCAGATTAACAATATTGTATCCCAGGATAAAACATATTTCTTTTATATAAAAATACATTTGCAAATCTAAAAATGTAAATGTTGGATATAGCGATGGAGACCGAGATGGGGTAAAACAAAAGAGGTAGAGCAGGTAGATGATAGAGAAATGATATTGTGTACCCAAGAGGGTAAAAATGGATACAAAGAGCAACTGACCAAGAAGGGTGACATGGATTAACAATGAGTACAAATCATGAGCAAGTAAGTAAATGACTTCAAAAAGACGAACAGCCTTACTCGTTCACAGCAGCTAATATCTTGTCCCATCTTATTTCTCTGATTTCCAATACTGGAATAACAATTGCTGTCCATTTGGGTGGGATGGATTCTGGAGAAAGGTGTTTAGTCAAAAGTATTGAATTTGGGTCTTTAAGAACATCAGAAAGTTTAACCATTTCTACTCTGAAATTTACCGGGAACAAGCTGACTTTCATGTTACCCTCCTTCAATAGGGTGGCTTGATTTTTCACCAAATTTTCCTTATTCATGGTGTCTCTATAGGACAAAAACAGTGTGTCTATACTCCCCTGAACTATGAACTGTTGCACAGAAGTTTGGAACCATTCTATATATTATACTTTCCTCAGATATGATCTTCTCAAGTGGTGTCAAGGCATGGAAACATGAAATTTGCATATGTAAAGCATAGCACTTATATAGAGCATATCCACGAAGTTCATCATGCTCTAGAGCTTTACAATGTACAGTTTACCCCCAGCAGGGCATAACACTCCTGTATCCTTCTCAACTCCATGAGGAGTATACAGTGCAAGTTGCCTGTTAGGCACTTCAGCACTAGCATTCTGACAAGATAGTTTGCTGCCCTCGGCCGAGTACTCATTTACACCTGAGTTGAGTGAGGAAAGCAGAGTTAAGTGCCTTTCCTAAGGGCACAGTGCCCGAGTGGTCACCCATCCAGACACTGATCACGATCAAATATAGCTTGACAATACATGCTGACTGGTTCAGCATGCTAACTGTTTGACCACTGGCGCCTCCACCATAAGTCTCCACCACTCTGTGTTGATTTGGACACTGAAAACTGGAATTCAATCGTTTCTAGGCAGCAACTAGAAACTACAAAGGGGGCCAGTTGCTGTAGCTCCTACAAAAAACTTTCTTGGTATTCACTTTGGGGAGTGTGGCTGAAACTTTGGGTAGAGACCAGAAGAAAAATGGCAAGTACTGTCAAGGATGGTAAAACAAGACAAAAAAAATAAACAAAAGGAGATCAAGAACATGAGGATAGAATTCCTTTGTATCAGAAAAGAGTGTTCTGAGACATTTAAAGATTATTCCCTTGCAAAATGTGTATTTTGTATCTAAACATTCATTTCCTTCTTTTAATTCTGAAACAATTTGACTGCATTTTGGCATGTAGCATGTTTGAATCTAGACAAAAAAGTAATGCATTGACAAGATTATATATTTCTGTTTTGTTATTTATGGATTATTCTAGTTCAAAATAATGTGAAACAATTTTGGGTACGTTGTCATGTTAGAAAATTTGTAAAAAGAAAATGTATCAAATATATCCTCTTCCGCATGCATTACTTTTTTTTAGACGTTAGCAATATATATATAAGGATGCACAATTTTGTATTCTTTCATTGAAAATTGGCAGAGCCTTCACGTTTTAAAAAGAATATCTTATCGCAGATCAAATGGTGGGCGTTTCTATAGCAGTTGTGTAAATAACACAATTTTCAACAACTGTTTTCCTCTTTAATTTTCTCTTCATCAATGGGCCAGAACATTATCTTCAGAACCCATCTTCCCTTCCTCCAGTGCCCCTAGTGCAGTGGTTAAGTCGCTCTAGATGCGGAGGTTCCAGGCTCGAATCCCACCTTGTGCAGGATGTCTTCTCTGGACTTTTCAGAGTTTCCATGCTGCTGCCTTGGAGATTCATGTGAATCTTCTCAAATTCTGCTGAATTGCACTAAACCTTTCTGTGTTGAAAAAGGCATAAAACTAACAGCTTCTAAAGAGTAAATTATCTGTTTGCCAAGGTCCCCAAACATAGCATCTTGCAATGGAACAAAAACAAATAAGACCACTATTTAGGGTCTTATGATTGGTTAACATCCAGACCCATTTTATCATTATACCTGACAAGGCTATGACATAAACTCTTTAAAATCTCACCCGTGGGGTTCTTCAAATGCTCGAAAATAAGCAAAGCCCTCATGTCCTAGATTGAGGTCCTTGTTAATTGTTTTGTTCCAAGGGATGAACCTTATAGGTGTGAAATACTCAAATACATTCATGACCCATTCAGTGTCAGCAATTTCTTTCCAGTCTGTGAATGAGCAAGGGATTAGAAGCTTATGACAATAGAGAACTATCTGCTATCTTTCCAGTCTGTGAATGTAAAGCGCAGGGGATTAAATCAAGCCTCCCCACTATCAGCTCACAAAGTATGTCATATAGATATTTCAGAGTTACTTCTCTTCACTCAAACACGCTACAAATAATTAAAAATGTGCTTTATCTGAGGATTTTTCTGTAGCATTTCTTGGTAGGCAATAATATCATGTAATCAATCGTATATATTTAAAGAGATCAGTGTTGTAATGAAAACAGCAGTCATGAGAACATAGATGAGGAGATAATGATTTTTTGAATAATCACACATATCATAATGATTCCTTACATTAATTAAGTAGCATCTTTGAATATTTATACAGGATAATTTGTACGTATCATAATTTCTTACGCTCGTTATATAGTTCATCTGAATATTTATACGGGATAATTCCTTTTGGCCAGTGTAGACTGGGGTCCTTCCGTAGTAATCGCTTTCCCCTGCCAAGTCCTATGGTGCCGTTGGTGAAATACTCAGGAATCATCATGGCCTGGACATCATCAAGCCATTCTTGGAAAGGGTTTGGGTCTATCTGGGATTGGAAATGTCTTTATTTTTAAAAATTTGAATAATGAAGCGTACACTCTTCTTTCTGTATAAAGATGAAGATGGAATGCTATGGATTCAAGGACTTCAGGCAAACAGGAGATCAGCCTATCATGGAAGTCTGATGCACTGGACAGTATTAGCCATAAAAGAAGATCAATAAAAAAAATCATTGCCTTGTGGCCACCCCTCAGCTATGACTTGGGAGAATTTGCCATTGGAGTTTCTACTAGTAATGCTAGTGCTGTATTTTGATTTGGTAGTTGAAAGAATTGGAATTGCATGAAGCATTAATTCAAATGAACATGAATATTTTATATATAAATGAAATTAAAGGGGAGCCTGCACTAACGATGATAAATATAAAATAAGGGCTGCTGGAAGTAAAATAAATGAACAAGAGGGGAAAGGGAATGTATAAACTTCCAAAAAGGACAAAGCACAGGGACATAGAACGTTTCGGGCCACAACGCCCTTTTTTTAGCAACAGACAAAAAACACAGAACACATAACATGAGAATGGGTATAGTAATGTCGAACAGTTCGGTTAAGACCTATCGTCTGGCCAGTCAGTAGCGAATGAAGGGTAGAGAGAAGAAAATCGCACATGCGACAAAGAAGAAAATCGCACATGTGACGAAGGTGACGTAATCAGGCTTCACACCTGTGGTGGGAGGACAAAGAAGGGACACACGTGGAGGTGTCTGTGTGTAGGAGAGGGTGGGGGGGGGGGGGCACCATAGTATTATGTAAGGATGGAGAACGCAAAAGTGCCAGAAACATAGCCATAGAAGAAAAGTGGGGATTGAACCAACACCAGCAAATGACACCACCTAGCCAGAGACAGACTAATTGAGTTAATCTGCCACTCCATGGAATTTGTTGGTATGGGTTTGGTCCCGACTGTTGACGTACCATTTTTTTCTGTCACTTTCACATTTTCCATCCTTACTTGTATATTTTACAGCAAAGTGTGATGTGAAGGCTTTGTATAGAACGCCTAGGCAGAGTTTCTTTCTATTGTTTTAGTGAAAATAAAAACATATTACAAGTCTATTAAATATATTGATTCACTTCTTGTAGATGTATTATTAAGCAGAGTAAGAAAACACAATCATATATCTATATAGCAATGTACAAATATGAAGTTAAAACATGATTTGTTACTCAGTTAATCAGTATATCAAATGTAATGTCTTATAGTTTTGTACTGATAGAATGCCTGAGATTCATGCTTTCTTTTTTGCCAGTAACATAATATACAAATCACAGGAAGCTAGTACCTGTACTGAGACACCTGAGACACCCGATTCCAGCAAAGACAGAATGACAACCAGACACAGGCTCATACCAGAGGAAGGCCAGGCAATCATTTCTGAGGGGGAAAAAGAGTAGATAAAGTAAACAATTCAATAATAAAAATAAAATTCTTAAGAATGATACTCAGTTCAAGGACGCAGTGGACATGTCGGCCGTTGTATCTCTGTTCATTATCCACACATCTCATAGGAAATGGAGGTCTTGGTCATTTGATTAGGGTCCAGCTTAACCCCATTTAGCATGAAGCGTACAAGTAATAATTGTAATTTGTTACTTTCTGGGTAGGACACTGGCCCATCGCAGTTTACTTTCCCATACCCAAGTTGAGAAATTGTACCCATTTCCACAATACGGTTAAATGAGTAAAGTTCATATTAACATCTTTGCCAGTAGCATAATATACAAAAACATCCAAGCAACTAAAATGGGATTTGGATCTGCCAACCTCGTCATGGAAGTCCACTGACAGACCATTTCAATCCTATTATGTGCTTTAATGGGGGGTCCCAGTGGCGCAGAGGTACGGTTCTTGCCTCCGAAGCGAAAGGTACATGGTTCGATTCCCAGCAACTTCAGTTATTTTTCTCCGTGAAACTCAGTGAAAACCTATATGCTACTCCCCTGATCCTATTCAGGTAGGTGGGATCAAGAACCTAGTTCTATCGGAGACGGACGATAAACTCGGAGGTCCC
>JARBEQ010251306.1:0-11141 GCA_030265355.1 Tritonia tetraquetra | reverse complement strand
AGAGAGAGAGAGAGAGAGAGAGAGAGAGAGAGAGAGAGAGAGAGAGAGAGAGAGGGAGAGAGAGAGAGAGAGAGAGACAGAGAGAGAGAGAGAGATTTGTTGGGGGTTTTTGCTGTTTAGGGCTCTATCAACACAGGTAGGTCTATTGCAAATTACTTTCCCAGGTGTGAGCGTCGTTATTTTTACACCTAGTCACATGAAGCTTTCAGACAGTTGAGACATCCTGTCCCATAATGAAATGCTGAATAAGACTTGAACCCACACCACTGGCTTTGAGCACAATGTACTAACATGCTTCCCACTTTATCCCCAAATACACATTTTTTTCAAATAATTAACAGCTATCACAGTCAGTTTCAACAAATTCACAGAGTATTAATTGAATCCATAATGGGCTAGAAGAAACGTTGCCAAGATGGTTGTAAAAAAAGTAAATAATAGGATAAAAAGTAAACATCACTTGAAGTTCTTAAAATGATCATTCTCGTTTTCTTGTTTCATAAAAAAAAAGAAGATTATTAGCGAGATGGCTAGAACAACGTTTTATGGAGTTAAATTAACATAGAAATGGGTTATATGCTTTAACCTTATAATTGAACAATTGACAGACAAAAATATAATATGCTTTAAAAATTATTTTTAAAATACAAACAAAGTGAAGGAGAATGAAAATTTATCAGCATAAAGATCCCATAATCTCTAAAAATGATTGGTTAGTGGAAAGCAGGGAAGGTTGGATGAGAGCGATACAAAAAAGGAAAGTTTAGAAAAGATTAGAATTTGAGAAAAAAATAAGCGGAAATGTAATTTTTGATTTGGCTTTACATACTATCAATAATTCACTAAATCAAGTCTGTTGCTCTTAAAACAATATATCAGTAAAGTCTAACTAAAATATACGAGAGGAAAGTAATGCAATTAAGTTACATTTGTGGGTAGTTTTATAAAGAAAATTTACTATTTTGTCTTAACATTAAATCATATATCCAATCTTCAAGTTTAACCTTTTCAAGGCGGGGTTTATTTTTCACTCAAAACTGAAATATCTATCATTGATTGCCAAAATAATAATGCAGGATGGTCGCAGAAATATTCACTGGAATCGACTGCATAAAACTAAAAATGTTTTCGTCAAAATGATTTATGTAGTATTCTATAAACATCCAAATAGGATGCTTTTATTACTAGCCAGCTGTTAAAGGGTTATGATATGAACAGTTAAAGGCTGGCAGGGGTAAATGAAACATTGTAAAGAGCATGAAAACTCTTTGTTTATACACGCTATATTTTAAGTACTCTCTTTCATGTATTTTTAATTTTAAGATCATCTCATGTTAAATAACGCAAACACCTAAATTGGTTAAATCTGTCCAAATATTATTGCAGAGTTTACGTTTGGAGTGAACGTGAATTCTTGAAGCATTTTGTGAGTCAAAGACAGTCAAACCCTGTTATAATACCCACAATATAATATACAATTTAGACTTATATAAATCAGTCTGTATCATCAAATCATGTCGTCAGTTTGTACCTCATACCAAGGCAAATCGACTCACTCTTTTTACAAAATCAATACATTTAACATCAATGTAGGCTAATGAAGGCTGCCGGAAGTTCAAGTTCAATGTAGGGCATTCTAATAAAGTTGACTGTCCTTCGATACAATTCCATTTGTTAAAGCCAGCTTCTATGTCTACTTTTACTATCTACACACATCATGCAAACAAGGGCAAGCATTTCAGGTTCCAAACATGCAATGTTGACTTTTTACATTTTTCGATAGCTTCACGCACAAACAAACAAAAAAATAAAAGTGGATAAATCAAACTGAATTTACTCAAATAATATTTTCAAAGTCAAATTTACAACTTTGAGAAAACCTTACTGTGATGAAGAGGGTGTAAAATGAAAAACTTAAAACTTTTAAAAAAGCAAATTTACCCAAAGATTTAGTTCACAATTCAAATATAAAAAGTCAGAGGCTATGTAAAGGAACCTGATCACAAAAAAGCAGTTTCCAATTTTTTCTAAAAGAGCATGCAACATAACAAAGGGGTAAAGATGCAATAAAACAAAAAAAAACACACTAAAGGCCTTACCTCAATTCACACTTAATCTGTACCCAGCCTGGGCTTCTCATGAACGACCAAGGGTGGTACCATTTTTCTATTACATCAACACAAGAGCACAGGGTCTCTAGCCACAAATGCAAAACTTGCTCACTGGGGATATCAAAATAATATGTCATGAATAATGCAAAAAACAAGAGAGTAGGCCTCTATAAGGAGGTGAGGTCGCCGAGTGGTCTAGATAACAGACTTCCATGACAAGGGTCATGGGTTCGAGTCCGGCTTCAGGCACTTCATTTTTTCCTTTGGCAAGAAACTTTATTCTGTTTGTCTCACCCAGGTATAGAAATGAGTACCAATTCTCAAACGAGTCTTGGCAAACTATTCTGTAATGGTAAAAAGGGAATTGGATAAGAAAGGAAGGTTTCTCTCCTAGACTGGTTGCTTTCAGAATCAAATCCATGACCCTCACCATGGAAGTTCACCCTCTCAGCCACTTGCCACCTCACATGATAAAACTTCATTACAATGACTTACTTGAGACCGCAGCAAATGAGTGATCTGAGCTTGACATCCATTTGAGCATGGCAAGCATCGTGACTTATGTTGACAGCTTGAACAGCCTGAAAGATTAAAAAACCCAAAATATCTTTAAATGATAATGAAAAGATTTTCTTCCATTAAAAAAACAATAAATTAACCTCTTACCTTAAACTTCTCAGTTAAACTTTCAATACACCATACCTAATTAATTTTGCAAATAAATAAGTCAACAAAAGCTTGTCTCTAGATATATTGTTTACACATCTTGAATTGACTTGATTTCCAACTCTTACACCTCGACGGGCTCACTGACCCTCCAAACAAGCTGTCTCCATTCATGTCTATCGCTGGCCACAGATGATAAATAATTGGCTAGTCTTTTGTGGAATTCAACTTTAGACCTGTGTCGTTAAAACGCGCTAGATTTTTGTTGAGGGTAAATGGCAATGATTACAGATCTAATCTTTTAAAATAACCTTAGTAAACACACAATAGCAGGGTTCCCGCTCACTTTCAACAAATTTTTTCCAAGACTTTATCAAGAAAAATATTTTTTTTTCCAAGACAAAATATTAATATCATAGAAAAAGAGCGGGGTCCCAGTGGCGCAGAGGTACGGTTCTTGCCTCAGAAGCAAAAGGTACATGGTTCGGTTCCCGGCAGCGTCGGTTATTTTTCTCAGTGAAACTCGGTGAAAACCTATATGCCACTCACTTGATCCTATTCAGGTAGGTGGGATCAAGAACCTAGTCGTATCGGAGACAGCGATAAACTCAGAGGTCCCGTGTGCACGTTGCGCACGTTAAAGAACCCTTGGCAGTTGAAATCGATAAGAGTAGGCCGCAAGGCCGCTGTCCGGGCAAAATCAATTCCTACCACAAAAAGGTGACAGTGGGTTGATCACCTGCTTGGCTTAATATCTTGATCCAAAGAAATTCAGACTCATTGTGCTGGCCCTACACTGTAATGGTCAAAGGGAATTGGATGAGAAAGAAAGAAAGAACAAAGAGCGGGTAATCACAGGTGAATGAACAACGCCGGAGGTCCTATACTTATGACCACGTTGCAGTTACATGAATTGGAATCACAAAGATTACAATCAGGCGAGTTCTTAAAAAGTTTTCCAAGACATTTGATTGAATGTCAAAATTCCAAGATTATTCCATATCTTAATTTTTCAAAATCAAATTCCAATACTTTTCCAGTTTGCCAAGATGAGTACGACCCCTGGATACTGTATTCATCACCTTACCCTGTATAGTACTTCCTCTGGTGTGAGCACTTTGCCATCCTCATCCAGTCTGTATGTCTTACACAACACTAGCCTGGAATACACACTCTGGAAGTCCTTCTCTACCTCTCGTGTGGCAGCCTGAAAAGAAACGAGACAATCAAAATCCAAACAAATGTCTAGAAATTCTGAGATAATTAATATAATGAATATCAACAGGAACAAAATGTCGTCAATCTCAGAGGGGTAGAACTGCCAGTTTTTATCAATAGCTGAGGTGGTACCCACAAGAGCTACAGTAATTTGTTTGTTGGCCTGTCTTTGATTAATATTGCTCAGTGTATTGTTCATGGTGAACATGAGTTGTGGACAAGGGGCTGATCACCTGCTTGTCTAAAATTCTTCGATTCATGGAATTTCTGGATGGTCGGGATGCCTGCAATTATGGCGGGTTTCTTGTATGCCTTTCATGGCTGAATATAGGGCTGGCCCTAACACTGCTCTGCGGTACTAATAGGGTTCGATCAAACAAAAAAAAAACATGTCTTCACATTCCCATTTGATCTAAATTCCCATTAAGAACGATACAGAAATGTTTACAAATTCTTACTTTTATATAATTTCAAACAAACACAGCATAGCGAAGGAGAACCAGCTGCCTAATGGTGTTGGAAATGCGCTGTTAAGAGTAACCTGCTCACATCAAAAGAGACTTCAGAACAATAGCAACTTAAAAAATTCATTTCAAGTCATCTCTGTGGCAGCTCCACCTCCTTTCTTTCTTTCTTATCCAGTTCCCTTTTACCATTACAGTGTAGGGCCAGCTCTATGAGGCTGGATTTCTCTGGATCAAGTTATTTAGCCAAGCAGGTGATCAACCCACTGATAGCTCGAGCTCCTACCCCTGCTAATTAACATTTCTATTACATTCTATATCAAAAAGATAATTTCAAGAAGAAAAAATGAATAGAAAGGAAAACAAAACAAAACAAAACATTTTTTTTAAAAGATCGAAAAATGCAAAATTCTCAAATTCTTATTTAACCCGTAACATCCTATACCCCTGGTTATCCTGTTTATCGTTTAGCATTGCTTGATCTTTAATCTTTAAAATGGAACTCTTCTTTAAGGAGGTAATGAAAGTCAATAACCCAGCAGCCGAAATTTGTTTGGGCTTCATCAAACAAACAAGATAAATGAAGTCTGACCTGATCCTCCATACTTACTTCTTCAATGAAAATCCATGGGTGGCAAGCACCACCCACAATAGTGGATTTTTTCAAGCCATGCTCAAATATTGCTTTCAACGCAGGGCACAATCTGGCAGACATAATATAGAAATGACAACAAATCATTTGAGTAGATAATTTAAATACGTCACACCAAGGAAAAAAGAAAAAACAACAAAAACGAAAGCAAATTAACAAAAACGGCTGTAAACACTTATTGTAAATCTCGCTTAATAGTGCTGGAGAATAAAGAGCAGGTTTGGCAAGGATTCAAAATTACAAACCTTATGAGATTATTTCAGATATTGTAGAAAAGAGAGGACGTAAACTAACTGAAGCAAAAAGAAAGACTAGTGATATAAATCAATGGAGGAAGTTTGTTAATAAATAAGCCTGACACTGAAAGGTACAAAAGGTAAACGATTTAGAAAGAAAGAAAGTACAGAAATCTATTTCAAATATATCTTAAGACTTCACAACGCATTTTCAAAGAAATTCTGAAATGAGAAAAGGTCTCAAACATTCACATCCATGGGTTAGTAAGAAACCTGTGTCCTATCTAATAAGTGGCATCTCCTTGGATTCAAGTTTTCCTGACACTGAAAGGTAAAACAGGAAAGAAAGGGGCCTAAATTGAATAAAAATAGAATGTTGCTAAGTTGGGGGGGGGTCCCAGTGGTGCAGAGGTATGGTTTCCGCCTCTGAAGCGAAAGGTACCAAGTTTGATTCCCAGCAGTTACATTGTTGGGTAATTTTCTCGTGAAACCTATATGCCACTCCCCTGATCCTATTCAGGTAGGTAGGATCAAAGAACCTAGTCCTATCAGAGACAGAAGATAAAATCAGAGGTCCTGTGTGCACGTTGCACACGTTCAAGAACCCTTGGCAGTTGAAAATTGAAAAGAGCAGGCCACAAGGCCGCTGTCTGGGCAAAATTAATTCCAACCACAAAAGGCCATAGTGGGTTGATCACCTGCTTGGCTTAATATGTTGATCCATGGAAATCCAGCCTCATAGTGCTAGCCCTACACTGTAATGGTAAAAAGGGAACTGGATAAGAAAGAAGAAAGAGAGCTAAGTTGGACTTGGATAAAATAATATGATAGTCACTTACGTGCCCCTAACAAGATCGGTGATGGTCTCTGTGACAGAATCATCTCCTGCTGAAGAGTAATGTTTACTTCTTTCATCAAGGACTTCCACAAACTTGGCAGGAAACCAACCACGTAGACCATTCAGCTCCCCGATCCAACAATGCTCATCCTTCTGGGAAATTATCTATTTTTAAAAAACATGAGAAAAAACAACAGCTCTGTTATGACCACAAAAGTTTTTGACAAGAAGTGTTCATAATATGTAGATAATAGTAATAGTAAAGTAATAACCTTGAAAACAAAACTTACACCTCAAAGAAAATACTTTTGTCATCCCCAAGATTTGATATAAAAACTCATGATTCATGATGTGCAAACACATATCTAAATAAACTATTTCTTTCTTTATCACTAAACTTTAATACATTTCGTTGTAAGGTTTATGGGTGATACACAAACTTTCGCCATTGATCCCTATTCAGTGACATCCTCTTTGCCTCTACAAGCCTAGATCCTCTCTTTTTTATAATTTCTGAAACTGCATCCTGCCACATTTTCTTTGGTCTACCCCTAGGTTGTTTTTCTTACTGTTTACATTGCCTGTACTACCTTCTGGCAAACCTTGGTATCAACACAACCTTCTTCTTTGCGTTCGACAGTTGTTTACAGTCTAATTCCAGCAGATGTGAACTGGAACGTTTTCCTTAGGTCCTCAGCAGTGCCCCATAACAAAAACAAATTTAGTTCCCTTCAATCAATTTTATTATATGTAATATGAAAAACAAAACGATATAACATAAAAACTTACAGTAATAATATCATTCTTTCGGAACCCCAATTCATCATCGTCATGACGCTCAAAGTCCAACAATGCTTTTGCTCGTCTGTGTTTTGTTCTGGCAACATTTGCATAATTTTCCAGGTCTCTTGCATGGCTTTCCATGCTGTAATCAGCTGTCAGATTCTGAAAATGAATAATTGTTTTGTTATCCAAACCGCATTATACCCCTAAGGAGCGTTGTGGCCAGCTCCATGTTCAGCAATTGCTCTTGTTCAGATAGATCAGGCAAGCAGGTGATCAAGCCACTGTGCTCCGAACCTTGAATGGCACAATGAGCATCACATTCTTAAATGTTGTCAAGTTTTGACCATTACAATATTTAATGTTGCCTTGGTGTTAAATCCCTCGGCTATAAGATAACTGAGCAGATTTTGCCACATAAGGCGTGAATAATAATAATATAATAAATGATTAGCATTTACATAGATATTTGTATGTTGCTGGCCATACTCTTCCACTGTGACCTGTGTTTTGCCTGTCGTGTAAAGATTGAATTACTGGAGAAGTTGCTGGTTGTTTTTCATAAACTTGGTCAGGTAACTTAGTTTTTGTAGTGCTCTCACTCTCTTGCCTTCTATTAAGCCAATGACCACCAAATTTTCTAAACAATCATGCCTCCATATATGTGCAAGAAAAATCAAACCAATTGCAAATAATGAATTAAAATTTCACTGATATATTTTTGCAACAAGTGAAAATCTAAGTTGTCAGGGGAGCTGTTCAGATTTCAAATTTGATTGACATTGTAGAAAGCTATCTGTTTGATCATCCCTCAAGATTGTAAAAACAATTTGTAACTAGACAGACTAGGAAGAATTTAGTCAATTCAATAAAAATAAAAACCGCAGAAAGAGCACTGTGATATGTTCAGAAAACTAGTACGCTTAACCTTATCTTCTATGATATGCGCAGCATGATACATGTTTGTATCAGTATAAAACTTTAAGAGGGGAGAAAATATCCTGCAGTAAAAATCAGAAAGCCTAATCGACACATCCTAATAAATATAAGTCACTTAAAAATTGTTTTACACATTAACACATCAACCAAATCTGGATTACTAAAACATCATAAATGAGCTTGGAAATATAACTACAATGCATTTGATAGGTTAGCAAATTCTTACCACTTTACAATTCTTGGGATCCAAGCTCTGGAAATGCCTTGCAACTTGTAAAATTGCTTCTCTCAGATCTACTAATAATTCTGTCTGACGTATATTTTTGGCTTTGCCAAAATCGTCACTTTCTTGACTCAATCCTCCCCACAACACAGACATCAATGATTTGGAACGCCTTAGATGTCTTTTGTTCAATTGCTGTTTAAAATAGAGGGGGAAAAATGATGAGTAAGTAAATAAAGAAAAAAAATTCTTCCAAAGAAAAGATCAATCAAAGATAGATCTTGAAGACTGTGTTAACTCTTTTCCTATGTTTTGTTGCACACTGCATCATAGCACTGTCTGGTGCCTATGCATAGCCGCATACTGTGCCTGAGGTTACCGACGTTTGTTTCGTAGCAATAAAAAATAGACACAAAATAAGCGAAAAAAGATAGCATAGGGAAAGAGTTAATAAACCCAAACCCAAAACCCAGAGTCCATAAATCTTAAAAAATGAATCACGCGAAGTTGGGCATGTGAGTGTAAAATAAAATTGGAACTAAATATGGTTGGCCTAGAAAGAAGTGGCTGTAAAGAGAAGACAAAATACCTAAGTTGATAAAAAGAAAAGCTGTTGTAATTGTGACAAAGTAAAAAGTATGGCCTTAAGCCTTCTTAGAGCCGGAGCTTAACCCGATTTTGGCAGCATGAAGCTGACAAGTGACAATTTGTCTCTTTCTGGATAGGACGCGGGTCTATCACAGCTTATTTTCCCAATTCTCAAATTCCCATTTCTACACCTGGGCCGAATGCGACATATGGAGCAAAATTTCTTGCCCAAGGAAAACAAAAAAAGGTGCCTGTAGCCAGGTTCAAAACCATGACCCTTGCCATGGAAGTCAGCTGTTTAGACCACTCGAGTGGTGGAAGTTTGTTCATCATAAATAAACCTGGCATTGAAAGGCAAACAAGAATTGAAGGAGAAGAAATAATAAGACTTTGTCCTGACCACTTAAATTCAACAATTACTTGACGAGAATTTCAATAATCAGTACTTGCCTGTTTGGGTAAATTCCTGGATGATTCAGGATTGACCAGAGCTCCTTGGTCTGCCATCAAATATGCCAGATGCTTTCTACGATTTGTATCCACGTGGACATCAGTAAGTGATCCAGCCACCTTCACAGCAACCTTCAAAGAGAAAGAGAGAATTGTTTTGTTTCAGTAAAAGCAGCAACAACATATATCATCACTGTTGGTTTTTAAACTTACAAGTACAAAAGTACTTATATTTACTTTTCGCACAAAAGATATTATTTCGACAAAAATCTTATTTCAAACCGGAAACGTGTCAGCCAATTAAAATGCCTAATTCTGTGTCATGATCTAACCGTACAAATTTCCAACCTCAAATTTTGACGGCCTAAATGTACATTTGCGCCACAATATGAAGAATGAGGAAAAAGGCAAGTTTAGAATCGAACTGATATAAGCTTCTACGCTTCTTTCTTTCTTTATTAATGCCCTTTAGTACCTTTCGGTGTAAGGTTTATGTATGCATGATACACACACTTTTGCCATTGATCCCTATTCAGTGACATCTTCTTTGCCTCTACATGTTCCGATGTTCATAGCCCTTTTCCATGTATGAGTCATCACGGAAATTCTACACCTGATCCGCAAATCCCACTTTACATAACACAAACACATCCAAAACACCTGATCTGAAATTCCACTACACATTACACAAACACATCAAAAACATCCGATCTGAAATTGCATTACACATTACACAAACACATCCAAAACACCTGATCTGAAATTCCACTACACATTACACAAACACATCCAAAACACCTGATCTGAAATTCCACTACACATTACACAAACACATCAAAAACACCTGATCTGATATTGCATTACACATTATACAAACACATCCATAACCTGATTTGAAATTCCTCTACACATTACACAAACACATCCAAAACAATTCCAACCTGTCATACTCAACTGACCTCAATCAAGTCGTCCACATCTTCCACATCTCCTGGAACGTCAGACAGGGCATTAAAGATTTGGGCAGAGTTGTCTAAAATTTTCAGCTCATGCTCCTGTTCAAGAAGGTTAAATAAATTGTCATATCAAAAACAAAACTCAATCTATAACTCTTACTTTTTCAAATCCATAAATAATTCTTTCATTCTTATCCAGTTCCCTTTTACCATTACAGTGTAAGGCCAGCACTATGAGGCTGGATTTCTCTGGATCAAGATATTAAGCCAAGCAGGTGATCAGCCCACTGTGACCATAAATAATAACTCGAAATTTTATTCCATCTCTCCATCTTCTAGACACTCTCCGTCTGCCACAATCACCCACTCATACATTTACGCAAATCCCACCTAAACAGGTTGAAATATGATTCAAACATTCATGCACAAAATCTTAGTCATCTCTTTCTCTGTCTCCCAATGCTGAAGATAACGACCACTTCACGGATCAAGTAAAACATGGGGTCCCAGTGGCTCAGAGGTATGGTGCTGGCCTTTGAAGCGAAAGGTACTGGGTTCCAATCCCAGTGTTTTTCTTCAGAAAACTCGATATAAACCTGTTTGCCACTCCCATGATTCTATGAAGGTAGGTGGGATCAAGAACCTAGTCCTATCGGAGACGGATGATAAATTCGGAGTTAGCAGTTGAAAATCAAGAAGAGTAGGCTGAAAGGCTGCTGTCAGGTCAAAATTAATTCCTACCCTGATCACCTGCCTGGCCTAGTATGTTGATCCAGATTAAATCCGCCTCATAGAGCAGGCCCTACACTGTAATGGTAACAGGGAACTGGATAAGAAAGAAAGAAAGTAAAACACAAGAGGAGGCCTACAAGAGAATGTGAAAGCAAACAGAACTTCAATAAAAGGGGAGAAAAGAAGTTATGAGGGCATGGCTTAATACTCTTTCTTTCTTATCCAATTCCCTTTTACTATTACAGTGTAGGGCCAGCACAATGAGTCTGGATTTCTCTGGATCAA
>JARBEQ010251295.1:0-11141 GCA_030265355.1 Tritonia tetraquetra | reverse complement strand
TGGGTTGATCACCTGCTTGGCTTAATATCTTGATCCAGAGAAATCCAGCCTCGTAGTGCTGGCCCTACACTGTATTGGTAAAAGGGAATTGGATAAGAAGAAGATTTGACACTTGGTGACCAATAAAACCGAGTCAAGCATTGATCTAGGACAACGAGGGTGCTTTTTTCTTAAGGTGAAAAGAAAATTGGCAGACAATACTAACGGTGAAATGTCGTCAAGAACAAATTATGAGAAGTTTGTATCTTGACAAAAATAGATGAAGTGAGCGGGCATAGGCAGAATGACTGTATTGCTATATAGTGCTTTTTCGTTTGATTTTAGGAGAGAAAAAACATCTAATCTATATTATGGTTTCGAAAGCTATGCATGCGTTTCGTCACACCGTCGTAAGACTCCTTGGCTTGGACGGAGGCGAACATTGAGCGTGGTCAATGTTTGAACGGGTGACCATTCGGGCGCTGCTTACCTCACTCGACTCAGGTGTACATGAGTACCCGCCGAGGTCAGCGATCGATCTTGTCAGAATGCTAGTGCTGAAGCGCCTAGCAGGTAGCTGGCACTGTATACTCCTCATGGAGTTGAGGGATACAGGGATGTTATGGCCTGCAGGGGGTAAACTATACATTGTAAAGAGTATAGAGCTTCGTGAACTTCGTGGACATGCGATATATAAA
Organism: Tritonia tetraquetra; assembly: GCA_030265355.1. Taxonomy (NCBI): domain Eukaryota; kingdom Metazoa; phylum Mollusca; class Gastropoda; order Nudibranchia; family Tritoniidae; genus Tritonia; species Tritonia tetraquetra. Next base: position 10,464 of record JARBEQ010251295.1, on the reverse strand, counting down.
TGACATACTTTACTTTACTATGTGGCGTAGTTGTAGAGCACTTACCCCTCAGAACTGGAAGTCCGAGGTCAACAAGTTTATAGAGGTTTTTTTCTGTGCGGGTTCAAGCCCCATTGTAGATGGACTATAGGAGGTTCCACCTCTGACATGCTGTTTAACTTTTAACTTAATACCGTCGTAAGATTAATTAGTAGAGAACGAAATCAACATAAAAATCAATGTAGAAGAAGATTTATTGGAAATAGGTTGATAGCTCTAAATACCTAGGAGTAATGATCAAGGCAAAAGGCAGTCTGAAAGAAGAAAGAAATCAGAGAATTAGCAAAGAAACAAAGGTGTATAGCCAACTTGGAAATTATTTTATCGGTAAGAAAAAGCTAATAACCAATCTAAAAATGTCAGTTTTCAAATCAATTTATTGCCCAATGTTGATATATGAAAGGGAATCATGGACACCAGATAGTAAAGCAAACTACAGGCAACAGAAATGACATTTCTAAGAAGATCAATAGGCAAAGAGAAAAAAACATTAGAAATACTAGAATTAGGGAAGAAGTAAGATCTGAAAGATGTGGCATACTATCATACATTCGATAAGTATAGACATTATGTAATCACCTGTCGTTCTTTTTTATAATTCACCCTGATATACCATTGGAAGTACGACAAAACCACCAATAAGCTGCAACCAATCCTGAAGTTCATATTACGAGTATATTGTTCAACACATAAATTTGTTATTGCGTTCGGCATTAACATCTTTATCTTTTCAGTATAAAATGGAAATTTTAGATAATAGTTTCTTTTTTTTTTTTGGAACACCCACGGGAGCTGACATCTGCAAAATAGTAAGAGAGGCCCAATGATACAATATTATATGAACAATCCAAAGGTACGTAGGTATAATTGCCAGGTGAACTTTCGTTATTTTGAGACAATCGAGAATGAATTTACTTTTAGTTTTCTCCGATTATAAGCAGGCTATAAGCACGATCCGGTTATAAGCACGCATTTGGCGTGAAATATAATTTTTACTATGAAAATGTACCCCTTTATAAGCACGCTCGCCTGACAGCACTCCGTCTACAAGCAAGTTTTTGGGTGCACTAGCCGAAAAAAATCATTTTTTCTCGATACAGAATACACGTATCTAAAAAACCCCCCCCCCCCCCCCCCAACTATTTAATGGGCAGTTCCAGGCCTGCAACCAGGTGTGTGCATGTGTAAGTAAATAAACTTGGCAACACAGAGGAGAAAGTTTTCTTTTATTGTATACGGATGTATAACATACTACACATGACAGAATACATAATATACACACAAATATATGGAATTATTAAACGACCATCGGACCCCGATTATAAGCACGGTCCGGTTGTAAGCACGTTTTTCTTGATTCCCCAGGACCGTGCTAATATGTGAGATGCTGAAGTCCACAGGGTTCGTGAACCTGACACAATTTATTTACATGTATCTTGGCATCGTCATAATATAAAGGAAAATAATATTACGTGATAACACACCGATGTGGGGGATGTTCCATTCGTCATCGTCGTCGTTAGCGGGGCGCCAGATTAGGGCGTTTGCCAACTATAATGTAAAACCTTTCTTGTCACTTGCTTTTTCCCAGAGTAGTCTCTCCGATGTCCAATGTCAAAACTGTCAATTCCATCACTCAAGATAATCATAACATAAGTTTAAGCCGTTGGCCAGTAGACCCGTGTCGTATCTTGAAGTCCTGTTTCTATCCAAAATGAGTTTTTATGAGTTAATACAGGGACAAGGAACGAGCACAAAAATGAAAATAAAAACGAAAAAAACCCCCTAAAAAACGAATGAAATTTAGAGACGCCAAGAGCCGAATGAGCCAGTCAGTGAAGTCACGCAACTATGGTCTTGGTTAGTACTTGGACGGATGGCCACGTCTAGCGCTTTACTCTCACTCGACTCAGGTGCAAAATGATTGAAAACTTGACTAAGGGCGGCAAACGATATTTGCGGAATGATAGAGCTGAAATACCTAATAAGCATAAATATCACTGTATACTCTTCAGGGAATTGAGAAGGACACTTAGGTGTAAAAGCCTGCCGGGGGTCAACGAAACATTTGAAAGGGAACAGCATGGAAATAGTCACGGACAACTTTACTTTACATAAACTTCGAAATAGCTCACTTGTAGTTTGTACGCAGGATCTCTTTGCTACTCTCCCAACACCAACATCCAAGTAGAAGAAAAATCGCCTTTCCTACATCTTCCATGAACATGATGATAATTCATTATTACATGTAAGAAAGACGGAATCATGAAAGCAGTTACCTTCCTCATAATCTAAGAATAATCATATTTTGAAAAATAAACTTTTATTTGCCGTATATATTGTCGATTGATCCAGAGAAATCCAGACTCATTGTGCTGGCCCTACACTGTAATGGTAAGAGGGAATTGGATAAGAAAGAAAGATATATTGTCGAAGACTATGCGAGTAAGAACTAAAGATGGCAACAATGTCCTGGAGATAAGTGAAGAAGACAACACCGACAGGTAGAAGAGATTGCTGACGCCCTGGACGTATATGCCCCACAAGAAATCCAAAGGAATAAGTCGAATAGGTTGCTCTACAACATTTTGGGTAATGACATCACCACGATCTATGCATGAAAACGTTGCCACCATGATATTATGAGTGTAAGCTTTCGAAGTTGTTACCATTCAATATTAGTCAGCCATTATCGATTAAAGAGATTAAGTTACAGGTGCCTCTCCTTAGTGACCCATCTTGTTGGGGTGGAGAGGCTTGAGTGGTCTCATGATTTTGAGGGACAACCATATTGGGAAGATCCAGACCAAAAAGTACCAGGGCCTGGTAAGGGACCCCGAGGTGGCAGTCCCACCACTTATCTAAGTAACAGTGGGGTAATCTCCAACTTGCCAGAATTTAATTGATTCAAAGGAATAGGCGTGAGCCCGACTCAAGGATTGATAACACGGTGACGACTCGTGATTGGAAAAAGGACTAGATCCATTAATGGTAAAGAAATAGAGTTAGTAGATGATCTAAGCTTGCAGAGGCAAAGAGGATATCACTGAATGAGGATCAATGACGAAAGTGTGTATATTACGCATAAACCTTTCACCAAAAGGTACCAAAGGTTATTGATAAAGAAAGAAAGAAGTTACCGGTGATAAAATGGTGCTTAGCATACCAACGTTTAGATTATAACCAAGATGATTTCATTCCCATTGGTGTGCATTTTCCGCCTGTAACTTATATTTCTTGGGTCTTCAAATTGTCCTGTAAACGCTTGAAATAATTGTAAATGTATTTAGAGGCACCAGTTGTGCATGTGTCGTGGTCAAGTCAATTGCCTCTGGATGCGGAAGTCTGAGTTCGAATCCCGCTTGTGGCGTATTATTCTCTGGACTTCAGGGTTTTTGTGGCTCTGACCCGGAGATCCACGTGGCATATTGAACCGCCTTTGGTATCAAATTTCTGAATCGAAAAGGGCGTAAAATCAACAGCTTTTTTTCTTTTTAGAAAATAAATCTTTCACGCGTTGTTTTGGGGTTGTTTTTGTTTGTGTTTTTAAAACTTTTTTAGGGGGGGGGGGGGTATATTTATATTACCATGTGTTTTATGGAGGGGTGGTGCTTTTTCTGAAATTGAATGCTGCCACTGTCTCACAATTTAGTCGTCCATCCAGGTAAAATCGGCTAGTTGGTGTTTTGGATACTTGACGAATGGAGACTACCTTCATTACACTGTCTTATTGTGTTTTCCGTTTCGTGATGGTGATGGTGTTTGACATTATTGTAGTTGTACAAGTCAATGTTCTAGTTATTGTAGTCGTCGTGATAGTAGAGGCGGTGCGGTATTGTTGTAAGGAAGCGACGCAATCTGACATTACTCTGGTTATTATGTTATTCTATTGGTGTTGACAGGATCGTGAAAGGACCGGTAGGTGAGGTACCTAACGACAAAAGGTGTGTGGGAAAAGTCAAGAGAAGGGACAGTTGTCTGTAATTACAAAGCGATAAAATCCCAATAGAAAAAAGAGACTGTGTCACCTATAAAACAGAGAACAGTAACCACAATATGGTTGTCAACTGATGACTTGAATGATAGTGAAATAATAATGGTATGCGTTGTCCGCGTGCCACTGACAATGGTCTGAAATAAAGTTGTGACATTAGTGAGGGAAAATTTGAAGATCATTTTAGATAGTAATCAAGATTGATAATATCACGCAAGTGTGATTTAAGGTTAATGTGGAATCGATATTTTTGAAGCTATAGAGAGAATCAGAAGGGCAGGTTGCGCATCTAATTTTATGTTTTGGCAGGATTCAAATAATGTACGAATTAGTATCATGTCGCTGCGCATGCGTCCTCTTCCCTTTTACAGTCTCCGCTGCTGAAAGAGCGTTGTGCATCTGGTGATATCAATGAAGAATTTTCCACCCCTAAAATTGAAGCTGGTTATTATTCAAGTGATTATTCAAATGACTTTCTTTGATTGCCAGGTCTAACTAAGTAAACTTTGTCTGGTTGCCAAAAACACAATTTTGGACGACAATGCAGATGAGAAAAAAATCGTTGACAGGCAATACATCAAGCAAAGTTCACCTGGAACACTTGATCAAGCCTGGCCTGGTGTATTACTGATCCAATATTGTTGTATAATTCCATCTGCTTTATGCATATCATTCATGTGATACAGGATTTAAAAATTCCAGTTATATTTCAATTATTCGAAGCCAGTTGGTGCAGTATATGCACAAAAAGCTTGTCATCTAAAAAAAAATGATAATAACTGCATGCATGTATGAAGCATGGAAGGAGTTCAGGTGGCTCCGTTAGCAAAATGTCCCACCGTACGCTTGAGAGGCGTCCGTCAGAGCTCCGGTTGTATTACTCAAACAAGCCAGTGTTTTACACTCGTACTTCTGGCTTGGTTACTCGGATATCTTTCAATGAAAAAACTATTGAAACCAGAACAATCAGCTCGCCAAGATGTTTCTTTATGGGCTTAGATCTGACGTTTATTCTATCCAGTTGCCACGCTCCGTTCTGCCTCACCTGCTTGTCATTAAAGAAAAATCAGGACATGTTACCCCCCTTGCTCCTTGTGTTTCTGCTGTCTGGCCATAGCGGTAATTTATTAGCCAGCACAGCAGGCACGAGGCCTTAAATTAACTTATTACAGAGGCCGTTACTTTCCGATCATCTTCATTATACATGTTATGAATTGAGGTGCAGTTACTGCATCTTTTGCCTTGTGTCGCTTTCTCACCACTGTCTTTGCTGTGATAATAGTGATAACGGACAGATGTTGATATTTCACCCGTTTGATGCCAGCATAATGAATAACTTAGCAGTTCAACTATACATTTAACACTCAAATCATCTAATTTTTGACAGTAACAACACAATGGTGAGTAGCCCCAGGTCCCGTTAAATATTTGCCTTCCACACAATAAAGGCTTCGTCCAAATCTATCTTGTCCCGTCTGAAATCCTACCATCAAAGACATGGATAGAAAAGTTTAATTACAAAATATCGTGTTCCCCTCAAAGGCTGTTTCTCAAGTTCACTGAGGGACCAGATTTTAATCTCCTCAAAAATTACCCGTTGTGTAACGAACTAACAAAGATTCCTCTGTTGTGATAACAACGTCTATTGACGGTGCATAATAGATTGTAACCATATTTCTCCATTGTTATAAAAAATACCCCTTATAAATGCAGTTACTTTTTAAACGGGTATGGGTTGCTGAAAAAGTAAATTAAGTAAATAATAGTTTTTATCCTCTCATAGTTTGATAACCCGGAGTTGTGTTATTGAGGCTTCAATTTCAACAGACGAACACGGTAATTTTAGTAATTTGAATTTCCCTCGCTTGGTTGCTATGTAGCAACGCCGCTGAACGCATGCGTGCTTTGTGTGAAAGCCGGCGTGATGAAAACCTGAATCAAGCAGGTTTTTGTTGCGGCGTGTATTGACTTCTCTCTCCGCTCTTGTATCATCGCGCACTATATCCGATTTGACTTTTTCTTGATAAGTAATTCTTCTCTATTTTATAGCATTTTTAATTATTTCATCCAGTTTCTTTTACTTGCTTTCTTTCTGTTTATCCTCAACATAATATTATATCATGAAAAAGTTGTATTTGCTTCTTTTTCACAGATGTTTTAGAATAATTGTTTGTGTTCATTCCTTTGGGATCTTTTCCTTTTTCCTGGTTTTCTTAAAAACAGCTTTATAAATGTACATTTAGAAGTCACTTCAGTTGATTTTCTTCTAAAAACACTTTTTAAAGACTCACTCGAATATTTGTATCTGAACGTTTTTGGTTTAATTCCACATTTGATCATTTATGCCGTGCTGTGTCCACGTATTCATTTATTCCTTATAATTTATTTATTCATTCATTTATTATTTTTCCATATTTTTTTCATTTCCTTACTTATCTATCTATTCATCTATATATTTAGTCGTTTGGTCTGGGTTTTTTTTTAGTTTATGAATCTATTTGCTCAAATATTACTCGTGTATTTAAGTATCTCTTTCTTTATCGCTGCGTTCAAATTCTCCCAATGTTTCGTTCATCTGTGGGAGCCGGTCGGAGAACTTGTAATAATATGATATCCAAGAAGAAAACAGCTTTTACAGCTGCGAGTATCAGATGTCTTGTTACCAGTGTATCTTATTGAAAGGCACGAGAGACACCGCCATACAGAGCCGATTGTCATTCATCTGTAACAAGTACTATTGACTAGAAAGGAACGGGACAATGCACCACAATACACGGCTCAGTAACACTATTGCTCTTTGTTGACTTGCAGAGCCCGGTGCATCACTTCGTTGGTTTTTATAAAGGACTTCATAATAATTATGGGCTTTAATGAGAGTATCATGAGTCCCTCTTCCGAGCCACTGAGCACGTTGAAAAACAAATGCTAAAACACAGTAATCTCATCATACAGACATTATTAGCTGTCAGTCGCTCTTTAAAATTCCAATTCCTTCTATTCATAGGTTGCTCTGACATAGTGTTTGAAGTCTGAAGTACGCACAGCGCCGTTTGACGAGGCAAACAGTAACAAAAGCGCGAGTGGATGAGTGCTCAGATTAGGGTTGATGTATAGTATGTTTAATTTGTGGGTGTGGGATGATATAATAGAAGATAGGAAGTGGGTTATTCGAACTCTTTTACCCCAGGAGATATGATTGATTTCTTACTACGTTCTCATCCTTGCTCTTCCTGATAGCTTCTCTTTCAGCGATGGGAATGCGAAAAGAATTGGGAGGGTATAAAAGTCTCTGAAAGTTTGCTTTAATAAGAAGCTAACGCTAATTATTATAATGATGATGATGATGGCGATGATGATGACGATGATGATGCTGATGATGATTATGATGATCATAATGATGATGATAATGATAATGGTGAGAATAATGAAAATAATGATATAAATGTTGATAGTAATAATGATAATAATAACAATAATTATAAAACAGTAATAATGATAATAATAATGATGATAACAACAACAATAATAATAATGATAATGATAATATGGTAATGAATGACAATAACAATGGTGGTGATGGTGAAGCTTGTGGTGATAATGATAATGACAGTGTTAACATTGATGATAATGATATTGATGACAGTGATAATAATGGTTGTGATTATACTGATGGTGCTAGTGATGGGGGTGGTTGTAGTGATAGTAGTGGTGATTAGATGGAGAAGAAAGACTAGAAGAAAGAGGAGGATGGGGATGAGGAGGAGGAAGAGAGGGAGGAGGAGTGGAAGCGGACACGGAGGAAAAGATGGGGATGTTGAAACAACAATACAATATATAAAATAATATTATCATGATCACGAAGTTGAAATTATGAACCCTAGAAGATGTGTGTCTTTTTTATTCCTTTCTTTTTTTTGGTTCTTCTTTTCGTTTTTGTTGTTGTTCTTCTTCTTCTTCCTTCTCCTGTTTTTCTTTTCTTCTTCTTCTTCTTCTTCTTCTTCTTCATCTGCTTCTTCTTCTTCTTCTTCTTCTTGCTGCCACATTGCGTTGAAGATTATTTCTCTGTTTTTCTTTGTGTTCATCGTGCATTGTATGTATTATGTCCGTGTGTTCTTTGTGTAACCGCATCATGGTGTTATCTCAAACGTGGGGTATATCCCAGAGACTTGAACATTTTAAATCGCCTCTCCTCTTGCCCCGAATTCATGACTCAAGCTCTGGACGTCCACACGAACACGACGGGAGCGGCAACATTGTTGCGATTAACCAGTGTCGTTTATTAGAATTAAACAATTATGTTTCTTGGGAAAGGTTGCGATTAAGCGGCAATTGGGATTAACTGAGTTGGGATAAACCGGAGTCGACTGCAACGTTATTTCTAAACAGAAGTGATTGAAAACATTTAAAACATGAAGACACAAATGCCCTCTGGACACATACTGCTCACCACAACATTGCTGGGTTATGTTCTCAGTTTGGTTTTCTTCGTATTCCTTCCCCATTTCGTGTGTGAGTGAGTTTGCTAAAATGTAAGAGGGTGAGAGAGAGAGAGAGAGAGAGAGAGAGAGAGAGAGAGAGAGAGAGAGAGAGAGAGAGAGAGAGAGAGAGAGAGGAGGAACTGTCCGAACACGAGTAGGGTCTGGGTTTTTTACTGGTACCTACTGGTTCCTGGCAAACGCTAAGTCTCCAACTAACGTTTATGACCATAATGAATGAAACAACAGAACCTTGCTGTTTTAAAAGTTTGTAAGATTTGTGAGCAATGTTCCAAGTATAACCGCAATGCATTTCACCATCAAATTAGATATAAATCATTAGAGTAGAGTAGGGGGCCATGAACTCAGTTACCACGTTCCACACTGGAGGACTAACAACCATAATATGCAGTCAGTCTTCCCATCTGCCATAAGACTGGAACAATTTGCCACCAACCGCGGTCAGAAAACCTGACGTACAATCCTTCTGGGACAGTTTGAAGATGGTCACACAATGAGCGAGCCCTTGTATCCTTTGTTCAGTGTTTTCATGTTTAGATTAGATGACTTGTATTTTGTATATCATTTTGCGACAATACACCAGAGGTGGTCTGCAAATTAACGGAAGAAGAAGGCACACATGCATGCATAATAGTATACAGTTGGACAAAGATGGTGAAATTAGATTTAACGATTTGGAATGGTGTTTGACTTGATCTTTTTATGTTTTGTTTTATTTGTTTGTTCTTTGTTGTTTTGTTATTTGTCGTATGACCTAACACAGTTTTAATCTCCATAATATTCAATCAATTTCTGTTCAAAAACGTTTTCTTATTGTGTTATAAACAAACTCTGTTGATGATACAAAAGTTCATTCTAATCACTCTTGCCCCATCCTTTTCTTTTCGCCTTCTCGGTCCTATCAGATTTCAGATTTGTTTCTCCTCCAACCCTTTGTACCTAAGACAATCTTACGAAGTCGACCAGTAACCAGTGGTGACTTCGCGTAACAATCAATTGTTATAAGAGTTAATGTTTTTATACAATCAAGTTTCAATTGTATTTGACCCAAATCTTCCCCCTTTTGTTGTTGGTATGCCACGTCATCAGACTGTTTTTTTCTACATTGTCCTCAAAATTCGTCACTCTAACTGGAGTGGTTTACGTTTAGGAAGTCATTGCCAAAACGTCGCTAGCGGCACTAGTACTAAACCCACTGCTACTAGCTGGCAATTGTTATCTCCAACGAAATATCAAAGATTGTGATATTATCTTTCAGTCCTTTTCACCCTCACAAAATGACCCGTTTGAGTCGTTGGACTCCTTGCTGGGTCAGGACTAAAGATGAGACCAGACAATGCCGCGTTGAATACAACTACCTTCAACACTTCTTCCCCGTTTTTTCCCGATGGTGTCTACTCGAGCGTAACGATTAAACAAATAAAGAACTTGTCTTGATCACAGTAGCAGTGTATTTCAATCCACTTGTTTCCTCTAAATTAAACACTAGAGGGATAAAGAAAATAAACTGATATAAAACATACTGACTATTGGTTGTTTAGATAAGAGGAATGGATTGTTTATTTACGGAACTAAAAGAAATAATGAAGATATATTTTTCCCCTTCATAAATTCAAAGTGAAGAAGAGATATCAGAGTCGTGGCAAAGACAAAGGAAGACCGCTTATTCGTTTTTTTTACTTCTTTGTAGTATGAGGACAAATCATCCCCTGCATGAGGACAAGGGGTAACTTTAAAAAAAACAACTCTATGATGACGTATGGGAGATGTGAGAGATGTTTCATCATGCACCTGACATGGAGCCTCGTCTTATCTTTTTTTCAAAATGCGAGCTTGAGAATATTTTTATCAGTTATCTTTGGTCATAGTGCATCAAATCTTTTTATCGACTGCCCACATTTTTCGAAATTAAAAGTAAGAAATTCGCCCATTTTC
>JARBEQ010251251.1:0-11148 GCA_030265355.1 Tritonia tetraquetra | reverse complement strand
CCCCCCCCCCCCCCCCCCCTTTTCTCGAGCGTGACGTATCCATCGGATGGCTCCCATGATTGTGAGACTCCATTAGCGTGGGGCCACCGGGCCAGTGGCCATATAGGGACCATGCGTTAACACGGGCCTGTATAATGTGACACACGCGTTCATTACTGGAAGGCTGCATCCCGTTGACGTCACATTATTATTTATTGTTCTGAATGATAATAATAATAACAATAATACTAATGATAATAATAATAATAACAATAATACTAATGATAATAATAATAATAATAACAATACTAATGATAATAATAATAATAACAATAATACTAATGATAATAATAATAATATTAATAACAATAACAATAATAATAACAATAATACTAATGATAATAATAATAATGATGATGTATAATAATGATGATGATAATAATGATAATAATAATAATGAATATTTGCATAGCGCCTAACTCCACCAAGATGCTCAGAGGGGGCGTCCCTAGCTCAGTGGTCAAGCCACCAGACTTTGGACGCGGAGAACCGGGGTTCATGTCCCGCTTGGTGCGGAATTTTTCTCTGGACCTCTGGAGTTTTCAAGGCTCTGCCCTGGAGATTCACGTGGAATCTTCTCAAGTTCTATTGACCTCTATGCATTAAAAAGGGCGTTAAACTTCAAACTTTATAACTTTTTAGAACAAGATGCTCAAACAAAGGCGCTTGACAATGTCACTGTCACATCCCGACATAACAATATCGAGTGAAAACAAACACACAAACAATTCATAGATTCACAAATACGAAGAAAGAATGAGTTCAGTTTTTAAGGATTTTTCTAAAGGAATGAAAAGTTTTACAGTTTCTAGTTTTGGCTGAGAGAGAGAATTCCAAGAAAACATACAATATTATCGGATTCTTATTATGTTATTTGGTTTGTTAGGTCACCCCCACGTAGTTCTGGAAGCATCCAGACCACCACGCATGACCGGGAAAGTATGACCCCCCCCCCCCCTCCCCCTTAGGGCCTATAGCGGAGACATAGGGGGCCTAGTTCATTACAAGCAGCCTCAAAACAAAAGGAGGGGGTGGTGGGAGTGGGAGTGCATTGGGCAGTGATAGGGACTCCATGCCTTGCCACTTCGAGAAACTAGAGGTGTGCGTCTGATATTAAATCATTATCATAATTTAGTCCATTTTCATATAAAAACTATTAGAAACCGAAGGTCCGGTCATTGAAATCGCCGAAAGACACGGTAAAAATCAAACAAAAAACACAAAAAACCCTCCCCCCTAAAAAAAATCAGTAGGCCGGTAGGAAATTTCATCCGTTGTACGTTTTTAGTAAACGAAGTGAAAAATCGCTTCAAAGATAATATGGTTTTCGAAACTCAGGCTGCTGAAGTTTCCATGTGATTCTAGAAACTAGAAATAGAAAAGTAAAATAGCCTAACAGCAAGGGGTTTCTTTATGTCGAAGATATGCAAAGATTGTATATCTGACTTTCAATCCAACAAGTCTGAATCGTAAACTATTTAGGAGTCTTCATTGATATGTGATATATCATATCATATCATGAAATTTATATATTTCTATAGACATTGATAATGATTAATCAGTTCCATAAACTCCAAGGACTCCATGAGGACCTCAACTTTAGCTTTCAGTGCGGACCTAACATTGCTTGTGGCTCGCGTCTAGAGCTGGGCACCGATTGCTTTTTAATTAACTGGATTTCTTGGTTAACTGGTTGCAACTAGAAGGATAGATAGGGGTCGACCCAAATTTCAAGCCTGACGTGACTCGCTACCACTTGTGCCCCCATTCAACTAATAGTGACACATTAGTCTGAGTTTCGGCGTTTCATCTAGGGGTGAAGTGAAGACGGGTGACAGTAGAAAGTCAAGAAAACCAGAGGGGTCTGACCTTACAAATTGAAGGTGCATACACCAACAGCGGGTAGTACTTTGATCAACGATCATTTACAAACTGTAATGATCGGTGCTTTGATAGATTGAGATATTAAGGAATGCTCCAAGTTAAACGTTCTGGTAGATTACACATACTATTGTATGCCTATAACGATTTTTGTTGGAGAATGTAACAACGTTAAAGATGTCTAGTTTAAATATGTGCTTAATGTAGATCGAACCTCCGTCATTGGGGGCTACTAAATAATGAAGAAGAGGGCCAATGAACTGGGCTTCCAAGTCGAGAGCAATAACTGGGTATCCAGATCTTAATTTGGATTTCAGCTCAGCATTAAAGCAAGCGTCTGACTGACTGACTGACTGGAGTCTGAAGCGTTCAACATGGCGGCGCCCACAGAACCAGACGATAGATTTGTTTTTATCTTCGATCGACGGACATCTGATGCTCCTGAAAATAAACTTGCATTGACAGGAGTGAAAAATTATAATGAATTTAGAGACAGAGTTAGGGCGGTTAGTATGGTTTTGATGTGTTTCCTCAATGAGCGTAGCAAAACCCCTTTGTTTTGCACTCAAGCCTCTGTATTGTAAAAATAAACAAGAGAATGGGAATTTCCGTTACTCCATTCTGAGTTTTGATGGCGTTGATCTTGAAAATATGCGTCTAAAACTTACATTTATGGAGGAAAAACGTTAGAAAATGAAGCAAAACAACTGGGATTATTATTACCCTGAATGCATCTAAAAACGTTGCTCATGAAGTAGGAAAAACAAGAGAAAATGAAGCCAAAATAAGAAAAGCAAAAATTTAAGAAAATTGCTTTCCCTGATAAATTCCACAAAAAACTATAAGGCTTCATATTAGCGAGTTAGTTAAGTTGGTTATCCTGGAGAACACTAGACTACCATCAAAAATAGGAATGTTAATGTCGCAAAAGTTGTTTCCTATCATCACTATCCCCTAAATATCTCAACTTTTTACATATTTCGAGTGAATTGCGACATTAAACGTTCCTATTTTTTATAGTAGTGTTCTCCAGGATTACCATTAATTACTTGTCATAGAGAATCTACTATATCGGTCTTTAGTAGAGAGGTCTCAACATTCTCAACAAATATATTTATAAAAGCAATTCAGAATTTGCTTTAAATTTGTTTTATTTTTATTTAGATAGACGGGGTGGAATACATGATGTTATAGACTATGACCAAAGCAGGAGATTGTAACTTTTAGTTGAAAGACACAAGCCTAGCTAGCTCTATAGAGATTCTTGTTAATTTATTTCAGGTTGTCCATTTTTATTTTTTCTTACCAATAGTATATTATCATGCATGATGGGTGGACAAGACATGATGATATTAGAGTAATAAAGCCCTTGCGCGCCCCGCACTTTTGCACGTCTACTGTCCGTTTCTTGGTGTGAAAATAAGTGATACGACTTGTTTAAAAGATGGTGGTAGTTTGATTGTGAATGTATCCAAATGTGGAAGTGTGTAAGGGCTCCATGAGTAGAGTGAGGGGGTGCATGTACTGTAAAATCTGCTCAAGTAAGGATCACTTTGGTATCCCACGCAGGTCAAAACACTTGGGTATGCATAACATTGATGAAGCACCATTTTGTTATCATTACAGTTTTGTTTTCAATGTTTGTTGTTTGTTTGTTTTAATCGAGCCCCATTAATACCACAGAGCAGTGTTGGGGCCAGCCCTATGAAAAGCACACAAGATACCTGCCATAAATGCTTTGCGCCCTGACCACCAAACAAGCAGGTGATCAGCCCACTGTGTCCTCAACTCTTTACTGGCACCATGAGCAATGCACTGGTCATTATTAATTAAAGACGGGCCAATAAACAAAGGATAAACAAATTACTGTAGCCCCTGTAGGTACCCCCCCTCAGCAATTGATAAAAACTAGGAGGTTCTACCACTCTGGGCACAGTTTTCAATATCAACGTCTAAATAGTGATTTTCTACATTTTCTTTAGCTGCTACAGCTGGATGTCACGGAGGAATTTGTCATCACAACAACAAACAGGGAAGAGGTGAAGGATGACGAAACGTTCGGTAAGATTCCATCGACTCATTTATTAAAATGTGTAGATTTTACGAATCAAGTCAAGAGTATTGTTATAGTTATAGTTATTATAATTGGTAAACTAAAAATAATTGACAAACGGAACACATGTTAAGTTGAACTGGTTCCCCATGATGTTTGATAATTGATCGGTCGAGATGGAAGCAGTAAGAGCAGATTCAAATTGATGTTTGAAATAGAATTCAGGGGCAGAGAATATAATTTCAGCAAGGAATTTGATATTTAAAAAATGAATAGGCATGAGGATATGTTTTTTTTTTTGAGGAGTGTAGTGTATGATGTATGTTGTAAAGAAAGGAAAACAATTGTTACCACTACTAATATTTATTGTGGAACTATAGAAAAGAGATGGATTTGAAGTAATGGTTGAAAATGTAAATGAATATTATTTTTGTATTGTTATATTCATGTTTTTTAAATTTCCCTCTTCAGGATTCATTGAAAAAGGAGACACCCTTTACCTGCTGAATGACATAAATCAAGAGTTATCAGCCCCAACCAATGAGCGTGTGGATTATCTCCCCCACTATGACACCATTGTCAAGGGTGGGATGTACGAGTACTATGCCTCAGAAGGACATAACCCACTGCGTAAGTTATTTTTGGGGTTGTAACCACTGAGTCATTTATGTTTTTTTTAATTCATAAGAAACATCTTTTGATTGATCAGTAAGTTGTTAGGGAGAACGGGGGAACATTGAGTGGTTTTGTGACAGTTTGGATGATTTTGAATTTCTTATCATATGATTTGAATATTTTAAGATAGATATGCCTCTGTGGTGAAAATTGTGTGGAGCTGATCTTCCTTGGGCAAGAAACTTTACTCTTAAAACTTAAAGTATATATATTTTCTGATCTTTGATTTGATGTGTTCAACTTAAAATGTCACAATCCGACAAGTACCCGAATATAAAAACCGGTTCCCATTTGCACTTTGTTGTTAGATGTGAGTGTACTCAAACAGCACATAGATAGGTACAGATATTCATCAGTATTTTTAACTATTTACATTTTTCAGCGTATGCCTTTGCGGAATTGATTGACAATTCTTTGGCTGCAACAGCTTTGAATGATGGTGCAAGACACATTGAGATGAGATTGGTACAGTCATTTTTATTTCATTCACATTCTCATGTTTGATTTTTTTTTAGGCTGTGACCATTATGGTCATGTTGCTGTCATGAAGAAAATATCCAAGCAATAATAGAAATGGATAGAAAAACTACTTAGAGGTCGACCAAAGATAATGTGGCAGGATCCAGTTTCAGAAATAATAAGAAAGAGGATCTAGGCTTTTAGAGGCAAGGAGGATGTCACTGAATAGCGATCAATGGTGAAAGTTTGTGTATCGCACATAAACCTTACACCAAAAAGTACCAAAGGTTATTGGTAAAGAAAGAAAGAAATAAGATAGATAAGATTAACTCTCAATACGCTAAATAGACAATTTACCAATATTCCATACAATAATGATAACAATAATAGTAATAATGATGATGATAATAATAGTAACAACAATAATGATAATAATAATACACAGCATTTCTATAGCGTACAACACATGACAAGATCATGCTCTATGCACTTTACAATATCAATATAATAATAACACTTTTCATGACGCATGTTCACTAACTACAAAATTACAAGAGTAGACATATTCTCTCTCTCTCTGTCTCTCACTCTCTCTCTCTCTCTCTCTCTCTGAACCCAACTATAACAGGTCTTCAGTCACTCTACTTCCTTTCACGCCTTGATAGAAATAAACTCGTGCCATTTCATTCAGTCGTTTGAATTTCTGTGTTTAGTCTTACATCTGTTTGTGAAGGTCTGCGTGAAACTCTGAAAATAAAGGATGATCTTGGTCCTTAATTATTTTCTTAACTTTACTAAAATGGAGAAAAGCTGATGATAGCTGCTGGAAATGGAGAGAAATGATGTCATGGAATTTTAAAATTTGTGAAAGTGAAAGGAAAACCGAGAGGCGTGTCAGTTGTTACTGTCTTTAAAAAAATCTTTGACAGGTTTACAGTAATGTTAGGTTGTCTTGATGTTCAGGTGTCACTTGTAGGAGAAAAACAACAAACTCCATGAATCTTACTTCATTTAATTTGTGGATGTTTATTATGAATTAGTGGTAACTATATTGTTTTTTACAAGATTAGTCATAGCTTTCTCGCATTTTAATTTGATTTTTAAAGATACAAGGACAAGCTTATTATGTCTATCTCGTAAATGTGATAACATTGTCTTTGAACTAATTTGACTAACTTTCAAACGATAGCATTTTTTGAAAGTTTTACTGTAAAGAAATTAGATTTAGATTTATCTTTTGAAAAAAATGTGTGTTTTGCATTCCACGGGTTTAATCATCTTTATAGACTTTTGGGTGGCTGATAACATTGACTGGTTTGATGCCCTTTGAACTTCATTTAGCGGACAAAAATTCTTGTATGTTTTTAGTTTCAAATTGAAAAAGTTTTATTAATTTATCTTCTTAGATGCTTGATGATTCTTCTGCCAGTAAAAATTCCATCATCTTCATTGACAATGGAAAAGGTATGACCTCCAGGCAGCTTAACAACTGGGCTATCTACAGATTGTCCAAATTTACACGCAGGGATCAGCAAAGGTATTTGTTTCATTGTGTACTGACATGATATCCAATTATTGTTAAATATATGAAGCAAGGTTGGCAAATGTTAAAGTGCCAGAAAAACACAGAAAAATAGCCCAATGGAAGAAAAGTGTCCACAGTGGGAATTGAACCCACACTGCGGCATACGACAACACCGTTAAGCCAGAGACAGAGGCCACGCTCTAACCACCATAGACAATGTTGACCATTTGGAATATCTTGAAACAACTTAACACTGACTAGCATTGGTGACTGAGGAAGGAGGTGGTCAGAGGACATCTCCACAATTCATCTGGCAGAGGTGGGAAGTCTGGCAACAGTACAAAGCTTTTCTGACATGCAGTGGTGGAAACCACTTTCTAGAAGAAGGGAAAAGCTACGTGATGAAGATGATGAATTATTGAAACAAATTGACATCAACAAACTTATTTCAATGCTGATTTTGTTAGGATGTTTGTGTGAATGAGAAGACGAGACGAGATGAAAATCGAAATAATGTGTCTTTTGTTTGTTTGTTTGATCAAACGCCATTATAAACCACAGAGTTTTTCAACATACTAACATTAACTGATCTACGTAGTTAACTATGACTTCATGACTTCCTGACACACGTCCCTCCCTAAGACAAAAATCCATAATTTTTTATCTAACTCCTACTCAAGAAGTCGGGATCATGATTGTCCTTCCCTTTAACACTTTCAAGCCTAAACCTATATTGGTGCAACAACAATGCCCATCTCATGAGTCGACCATTATCGCTCTTTGCCTTGTTTAGGTAGCGTAGGGGTGCATGATCAGTGAGTGTGACAAATTCACGACCTTGGAGGTAGTTGTCCAAACTTTTCACCGCCCAGACCAAAGCCAAATATTCCTTTTCCACTACAGAGTAATTCTCCTCAGGAGGAGATAATTTCCGGCTCAAGAAAACCACAGGAAAGTTTTTTTGTGGGTACCCCCTCAGCAATTGCTAAAAAACTGAGAGGTTTTATCACTCTGGGCCATAGAATTTATACATTGGGTTATTTCTTTTCGTCATCTATAATTCCTTTTTCCTCAGGGTTGATGGTGAGGCTGGTAACAACTCTTTCAATTTGGCAGATACCTGGGCCCCTCGTTTTATGAACAGTGATATTTCATATTTTGGGGTTGGAGGCAAGCAAGCGATATTCTTTATTGGCACATCTGCCAGGGTGAGTGCACTGCAAGTTTTCTACGAAGCAATTTATTTCAATGGAAGAAGGTGAAGAGGCAAAGAAAACTTCCGAAGTTTAACTCACTTGAGACTGAGCTACTTTTAGCCATACAACCCATCATGACAGAGGTTTTTGGGTACATTTCAAAAACTTGTATTTTAAAAAGTTACCAAGCATTGTTATTGAAACTTTCACAAATGATTTATACTAAATAAATCTTTCTTTTAAAGTTACAGAATGAATCTATCTGTGTAACGTTTCCAAATATGAAGGGCAAAAATTTCAGTCTTGCCGGAATTTTTTTTCATTCCTATTCACATTTTTCATGCACCTAAATCATGCAAATAAAAAATAAATCCAATTGTAATCTAAAAAAACACCATCGGACTCCTCCCCAAACATATCAGACACATTTCTGTCATGGGACATCGTTAAAATACTCAGTTAGCCGTAGATGCGTTCAAAGTTATAATAATCAGAAAACGAAAGGACTAGCGGGGCTTGATTTTCGTAGCGAGATCCAGTCCTACTTTTTTTTATCAATAAAAGTAAGACTTCAAGTTTGATCAAATCATGGATCAGAATGTAGACAAGGAATACGTTCGGCTACCGATACACGGCGATCGCAGTAGTGATGCGATAAATAGGTAGGGGTTATCAGTGACTAAAGCAAACCCTGCATGCAAACCCTGCGTGACCCATCATTTTTAATTCAAAATGGCGACTGCATGTGTGCGGTAATCGTTGCAAGTGAGTTAACTTATTTTTTTGCCTCTTCACATTTTGGTCTAAACTTCCAGCAGCCCTTATTTAGTGTGTTTTGATTTCATAATTTGCAGGAAACATTGCTTGTCGCTGCCCATATTTCTTTGATATGCGCCTTGAGCTATTAAGTATGAAATAAGGTGCTCTAGAAATAAACATTATTATTATTTTAGTGTCGGGGGATCCCTGTGGCTCAGAGGTACGGTTCTCGCCTTTGAAGGGAAAGGTACCGGATTCGATTCCCGGCAGAGAATTATGGGAACACTCGATAATAAAGGGACATCACTCTCATTCATCGTCGGTAAAAGTCATTGAGTTTAATATCTTATTGTAGATGATCTTTGCTTTAACCATTTTATGGTCCAATGTTAGCATAGAAAAGCTGAATTTATTAGAGTTGAGTAGCACTATATTAAACTGTTCCTCAGATGATCAGCAAACCTAAAGATTCCAAAGATGTCCATGAATTGACAATCTCCAAAGATGAGTTTGAAAGAAGAGAGAAAAACAAGCAATCCATCTACACAGGTTACATTCACAATAGAAAGGTGAGTAAAATAGGATATGTCAATATTTTTATCTGGGTTTTTTTTTGCCGCCAGTGGTAGTCAAAGAGCTCAGATAGAAATTAAACTAAAATCACGTATTCTAATGCTTATGTTAAACATTATTTACTTTTTGAAACTAGTTTTAGAAATGTATGCAGAAAAAATTATGTGATTGAATTGTTGAATGAAATCTCACATGTGGCTTATTAAGTGTATTTCGGGAATTTTTATAAATGAAATTTGCATACCAGACATTAAAAGAATTGTGTTTGTATACATAGACTGTTTGAAGAACTTCCAAGTTGTGATATTGGTTTTAACTCTTTATTTCTGTCTCAACCAACCCAACAGCCATGTGATGTAAGTCATATTCCAGCGGAAGATGAAAATCTGATGCGTCTGATAACGGAAGAAGATTCTCGAGACAGTTTTACTGCTGTAGTAATTCAGGGTGTGAATCAACAGCACCTTTCATTCCTGAAACACAATTTTAAAATGTGGACGCGCCAACTCGCGTAAGTCTTTAAGAAATAGAGTAGATGGATACTAATAAGAAATTATTTTGATAACTTAAGACTTCATTAAATCTTTTCATTTTTGTTGGAATAAATTCTTGTGTTTTTGTTACGAAGATATTTTTCTTTCTTTCTTTATTAATAATCTTTTATCTATTTTGATTTCCAGACTTTCAGTTTTTACTTCTTTTCTAATCCTAATATTTTAAATTTTATCTCTCTTTGTTTTGGCCAGGCATATCTACCACTTTTATTTACACGGTCCAGACGGAAACCAATTCCAGGAAGCGGGAGATGGAAAGGGGAATAACAACCCGTTCAATAACATTAACATTCAGGTCAGGCCCCTCGTTTTGTGCTTTTACTTTTCCTCTAACACTCACAGGTCCGTGATACTGCTGTTATTATACTCGCTATGTTCATATCACATGCCGTTGCTGCTGATAACTTTCTTTAACTTTATGTTCTCTGATATAATTTGATTTTGTTCAGCATTTTTTTGTGAAGGGGTCCCAGTGGCGCAGAGGTAGGGTTCTTGCCTCTGAAGAGAAATGTACATGGTTCGATTCCCGGGAGTGAACAATTTATAAATCCAAAGAAAGGTGGAAGGCTGCTGCTTGCTTTACTCCAATTGCGTCACTCGACGGTGAAGATGGGGGTATACATACATAGGTGAAATTGGACTGATTGAAAATTTGGCACTTGATTTGTCATTATTTCATTAGATGCACGTAATAGTAATTTATATGCGTTTGATTTTATTTAATCTTATTGTCATTTAATTTGCAGTGCAGTTCATCTGAAGGTGTATCAATTTAATTTGTAATTGTCCTCTGGGGAAGTTATTTGAACTCGGCAACTTCTGAAAAATGACATTTTTGAGTTGCTCTTTTAATTTTTTGTTGTTGGACTTGCTATAAATGAAAGTGCATTTCTCTTCTTAGGTATCTGTACACATTAGAGGCAACCCGAATCCAAGAACCATCAACCTGCGAGACATAGATGATGACATGCCATCTCAGTACACACATTCGGCAGTCAGCACCTTTGACTTCAAGGCCATGGTTGATGGACAGACATCAGTGGAGGGGATTATTCGATACCACCCATTCCTCTATGACAGAGAAACGTATCCCGTAGATATTTATGGACTTCAAAGTGAGTGTGGCAATATATATATATATATATACAAGTGTGAGACCCTGCAAATTTGCGGTGAAAACTGTATTACAAAATTACAGATAAAAACATTTTCCCTCTAAGTTTAGTCGTTCCTGTTTCCGTTCCTACACCCGTCATTCCTTGGAGTCTGAGGGATAGAATGTACCCGTCATTTCTTGGAGTCTGAGGGATAGGATGTACCCTTCGTTCCTTGGAGTCTGAGGGATAGGATGTACCCTTCGTTCCTTGGAGTCTGAGGGATAGGATGTACCCGTCGTTCCTTGGAGTCTGAGGGATAGGATGTACCCGTCGTTCC
>JARBEQ010251240.1:0-11149 GCA_030265355.1 Tritonia tetraquetra | reverse complement strand
GTGGCCCGAAACGTTCTACGTCCCTGTGTTCTGTCCCCTTTTGGAAGTTTATACATTACCTACCCATCTTGTTTAATTAACCATGAGTCATTTTCTGGACCATCGCCAGTCTATCACAGATTACTTTTTAAAAGTAAAAAGTAAACTTTATTTGTCCCTTTTGGGAAATTTTGCATTACATTACACATATCACATAACATTACAATACATAATAATAGAAATACGACTATTACAACTTGTGGCCTCTCATCCATCCCCCAACATTGATGGGTCAGCGCAGTTCAGTACCCTGTGAGCTAGGGCAAAGTGTCTTGCCCAAGAACATGGCAAAAAAATAACTCAACAGGCAGTATTCCATCCCGCCCGCGTCCCTACAATTATGGGGCAAACACAGTACCACTAAGCTACAACGCCCCCCAATTCTCATTTGAAAATTGGTACCCGCTTACACCTGGGTTAAGTGAGGCAAGAAAACAATGAAATGCCTCAAGTAGGACCTGAACCCACAACCCTCGTGAGGAAGTTTGATGTCTAAACGTCTAAACATGTAGTAATAGAAAACGATAACTGCAGGCCTGCCAACCCTAACCAGAATCAAAAACAGAACTAAAATACTGGACAACCCCTTTAATGACAGATCTGTACTTATTCTAAAATCTCACCTGTGAGTGACTGGGGAAATGTAATCCATAAGGACGTATGCTGTGATTGACTGGAAATGAAAGAACATTCCGTTGATGAGCAATGACGAGAGGAGAGTGATGTCCAAGGTGTTACGGACCTTTTCAATGTCCATCATTAAAAAACATGCTGGAATTTGCACAACAATACTGGCTATACTTGTGTAAAACTGGAGCTCTGCTGGCCTGAAATAAAAATGTAATTATTTGGTTAACATCACAATAGATATGATTATGATACAGTAAAGATACACTTAAACCTATGAATAATACCAAAGAAATAAGAAAACCATCTGCTCAAGATTTTTTTTTTGATGCGAAGTGACTAAGAAACCCTTATAAGACGTATTTTGTGTAAGTATTGGCGGTTAAGAGTCATTTCCCCTCCACTCCACATGTTTTCCCCCTGCACTTTGCATGTTCCCATGTTTTTGCAAAGAATATCAGAGTAGATTCTCTTCCTATCAATTCTCCCTGATAATTTGTAAAGACAACATCATACAGTCGAGCATTCTTTAAAAAAATGTTGGTCTCATCAAATTAGACAATAATGCATTCCTCTGCTTCAGCTCTATGAATATCTCTTTGATAATTTGAAAAGACAACATCATTCAGTCAAGCATTCTTTAAAAAAATGTTGGTCTCTGCTTCAGCTCTATGAATATTTTACTTAGCGACTAATGAAATTGACTGAATGAAGTCCAGAGACATTCCTGATTATCTTCAAACTGACAGTTGTCATCAGTGTTATGGCTCAATGTCTTATTTAAAAAATCTGTCTGCACCATTATTTCTTTCTTTTTTATCATTACAGTGTAGGGCCAGCACTATGAGTGCTGGATTTCTCTGGATCAAGGTATTAAGCCAAGCAGGTGATCAACCCACTGTGACCTTTTTGGTAGGAATTAATTTTGCCCAGACAGCAAACCTACTCTTATCGATTTTTAACTGCCAAGGGTTCTTTAACATGCACAATGTGCACACAGGACCTCCATGTTAATCGTCCGTCTCCAATAGGATTGGGTTCTTGATCCCACCTACCCGAATAGGATCAGGGGAGTGGCTTATAGGTTTTCACTGAGTTTCACGGAAAAAAATAATTGACGCTACCGGGAATCGAACCATGTACCTTTCGCTTCAGAGGCAAGAACCGTACCTCTGCGCCACTGGGACCCCTGTCTGCACCATTATACGAAGATTAATATTATCTATTATTATTATGACTACTTTTAATCATGTCTATCAAACTTTAAAAGAAGAGAAATTCATTGAATACAGTGCTCCATACATGCATAGGCAAGACAAGTAATACGGGGCTGTTACCAGCTAGTCAGCTTTACTTTGCTGCGCTAAATGCATATCGTTGTGACACGCATATAGAGCACATCTGAATCACTTATACGCATTTAGCGCATACGGGGCTGAGGGTGCCATATAAGTATGGCGCAAAATTTTTTTTTTTAATATCTGACTTATGACTTTGTATCAATAAAGAATCAAATAATATACCACTTATGTAAGAAACATCGGGTTAAAAGCTTTATCGGCAGAAAAAGATAGTTTTTTCAATTCTCTCCAAACCAACCAAATGCTCCATGTGAAGATATTGAAATGCAGCGACCATACGTATTTACTATGTTTTATAGTATCTGAAACACATTCTAATCTTCCGCTTTCTCACAGACAGAAGAAGAAAAAGAATAAGAAGTAAAAGAAAAAGAAGAAGGCATAAAAAACAAGTACTTACGTATATCTGTATTTTTCGCCACTAATCAACAATTTTGAATAGACATTCTGTAAACTGAAAAATGGAAGTGGTGTCGATCATGGAGTCTTAATATAAATGTATCATTATTCAAACAAGGTTATTTCCACCACAAATCCAACGGCCATGGGGCTAAGGAACATATAATTGTAGGTTGAGTTGTTTATAGCATATATAGTAAATACATTTGTCAATGTCAAGTAGTTACTTAATGAGGTACAAGTGGAACTCGGGACCATGGCTTATTAAGAAGCATTATAAAGCACAAGAGCATGAAGAAATTTGTGAATATATACGCAATAAAAGCAGACTCTTTACACTCTTTCTTTCTTATCCAATTCCCTTTTACCATTACAGTGTAGGGCCAGCACTATATGAGGCTGGGTTTCTCTGGATCAAGCAGGTGATCAACCAACTGTGACCTTTGTGGTAGGAATTAATTTTGCCCGGACAGCCTACTCTTATCGATTTTTAACTGCCAAGGGTTCTTTAACGTGCGTAACGTACACATGGGACCTCCCGAGTTTATCGTCTGTCTCTGATAGGACTAGGTTCTTGATCCCACCTTCCTGAATAGGATCAGGGGAGTGGCATATATGTTTTCACAAAGTTTCAAGGAGAAAAATATCGGACGCTGCCCGGAATCGAACCATGTACCTTTCGCTTCAGAGGCAAGAACCGTATCTCTGCGTTCCCCCTAAACACTTTATTTACGTTATTTATAATGTGTTTTAAACATTGGAAAGAAAAATGAAAAAACTTACTCATTTCTTAACTTGTATCCCTAAAAAACTACATCCTATCATTGTAAAACTTAAAAGAGTTTAACAAAAGAGCCAACAAATTGAAAGCAGATTTTAGAAAATACTATTAATACTATACTAACCATTCTGTGAGATTGGTGGCTAGGGCAGCACAAAACCCTTGTATGTTAAAGCTGAGTTCATATGTTGAGCACAGCGCTAGTCCCATCATGATGGGAATGAGAGATAAAAATGTAAAGAAGCCTGTGAACTCTCCTATGAGCACTTTGGAGATAAAAACAGTAAAGAGAGGAGCAGAGCTTTTCACTGTCTCTGTGAAAGACACAGCAACAAACTTGAGAGCCACCAGCCCTAACACCACAGTAGAAAACCTGTGGAAGAAACAAAAGTGAGTATATAATAAGTATTAAAACTTAAAAGAAAATTGTATCCAAAAACCAACTTATAGCAAAGAGTAACTAGTTTTCCATGTTTATTTCTCTTTACAACTTTTAAAGGGAGAAAAAATACCTGGGTGCCAAAAAACTGAATGAGAAGAAAAAACTAAAGGGTTCCATTCCAAAACGCCATATAAGCCAAATTTGAAGAAGAAAATATAGTTATCACCCTAAAGCTAACATATTTTCACTCCAAAACGGCCAATAAACAGTGTCATCTAATAAAAAATGACAAATTTTCAAATAATAATAACCTGTGAAATACCCACCATAAGAAAAAAAATACTACATCATTCAAATAGGTCAGAACACAATAAACGATTTTCAGTTCAAAAGTCCAAAAGTTTGCCAGGGCAAAGTAAATTATAATATAGTCCACACACACAAACCTCATAGTCCCGACTAGTATCATATTCCGCCAAAAGTTTGGAGGTTTGCCTTCCCGGTTGACAGGCGTGTACATGCCAAGGGGAAGATACATTTGTATAAAGCCACAAATTGTTGTCATGACCATTTGCATGGCACCTGTCAAGCAACAAAAACAAAAATATGATATCGAATTGCATCATCAGTGCTGTAAAAAGAACAAAACTTACGGTCACTCTGCAAAGAAGGCAAAGCAAATGTATCTGTTATTATGGGCTATACCTGTTATTATGGGCTATCCTGACAAAACTTGTTACCTATCTTCAATTTCGTATTTGCACATCACATTGCTCGAGTGTTGCGCGGTGCCTCACACAACCAACCGCGCCAGTTTGCTAAACTATTGTGCGAAGAGGGCTACAACTGTTACTGTCATGCCACTCAATACTAGCATCACCTTTTCTTGATTCACATCACAAAAGGCATTTTTCAAAGGTTTTTTGCAATTTTTTTTTCACATATTCGACTTCTAGCTTCTTGTTTGTTGATAAAATGGTGACTTCCATACGATGAGTACCTACCATTTGTTTATCTGTATTCAGCATAAAATTGTGCTTGAATACACTTATTTCTATGATTCTCGCACATTTGAAAAATTCAACACAATTTTTGGTGTAATTTTTAAAAACTGTCTAAAAATGGTCTGGTTTCAGGGAATTTCTATACAAAAATATGGTGTATTTTGGGAAATGTTGGCCGGTGCATGTTGTAATGTGAGGTTAAAAATGTATTTTGTCATATATATATCTATATCTATATATATATATTCACAGTGGGTTGATCACCTGCTTGGCTTAATATCTTGATCCAGAGAAATCCAGCACTCATAGTGCTGGCCCTACACTGTAATGGTAAATGGAATTGGATAAGAAAGAAAGATATATACACAAAACACCACAATTGTCTGAAATACTTGAAACCATAGCATTTACGGCTCCATGTTTGGCCACACAGAGCAGCCGATCCACCTGCACTCAGTAAGCGCCTTGTACACCGTTGTGGTAGAACAATGAACTGCACTAGTAATGGTGCTTGATCAAATAAACAATCAATCAATGTAACTATCGTAAACAGAATTGATAAAACTGCAAACAAAAAATCTGTGTGCCTTTTTATACAATATTGAGGAAAAGACACAAGCTAATCACATCACAACAGGAAAAAATCTCTTACCAACTAAACAAAATAATCATTGCCATTTTTTCTTTTTAATGTCATCATAATTTACAAGCACAAAAGTTGAAATAAACTGGATGTGCCCTAGAAAGTTGATGGCATAGAGGAAAAAAAGCTTCCTTACCCAATAATGTTGGATCACTTTTCAAAGTGGCCAAAATGTATTTATTCAAGAACAATGTACAGGCACTGAAAAAATACCACAGGATGAGAAAACTGAAAGCTCGGACATTCATTAGTCCCTGCTTTTCCTTGTCAGCAGTGCCGCTGAACTTTCGAGTCCGTACAAGACCACTCTTGTTATCTTTTACAATCATGTCTGCAGTGGGTTCTGGCTTTTGCGGAGGATCACCTTCTATCATAATTAATGGTGCCTCTTTTCTCACGTCATGAGGTGTTTCGCTGATGGAAGACAAAATTGAAGGGACATTATGTACTCAATCTATCAAGTCATAACCTATTTTTCTGAAAAGTGAAAAAAAAGGGTTAATTTCAATAAGATCAATATGAACCTTTTATTTAAAAAATACAATGTATGGGTTATAAGCAGAAATTTCCCCTATATTTAAATTTTATGTTTGCTAATAACCGGTGTTTGGATTACAAATACTGGTTCATGCCAAGAATACACTCACATTTACTACACATTGGGCCCGCCAAAGAATAAGAAGGAAATGATAAGAAAGAAATATTTTCAAAACTAAAGAAACCAGTGGCTGTTCTCGGTTGGGTTGGGGTTCAATGGATAGCAGTTGGCCTGCAGTTTTAAGGGTTAAACTGAACCACTTTAGAATTTTCTCTTGACTAAAAGGATGAAGCAGTTGACCTGACTAACAATTATGAGGATGTCGCTATTGAACAAGAAACACCTGATTGAGTTACAATATCATTTACATTTTAGAAACTTCATATTCGTCTGCATAATTAAGTGTGGCATCTATATTTCCATTATTTTCTACCTTTCCCCCCAACATGTTTCGTTTTACTTTTCATCTCTAATCACATGTCAAATCAAATTAACTATCTATGAGTTCATAATTAGTACACTGACAGTGTTTTTCTCCATAGATAGAGTCAAAATGAATGTGTCTTCTTTCGGAGGACGATACACAAACTGCATCCAACTCAACAAGCATTTCTAAGACTGTCTACTAAGTGGGTAAAGCTTTTCTCTGAATAAACCAGAGTATAATGGGTTGATCACCTGCTTGGCTTAAAATCTTGATCCACAGAAATCCAGCCTCATAGTGCTGGCCCTACACTGTAATGGTAAAAGGGAATTGGATAAGGAAGAAAGTAAGCTTCATTTCCACGGGTGGAATATTTGTCAACTCAAAAGACTCGAAGCAGTAGATTTACAAGACTCAAAAACGACAAGACAGTTAGATCGAGGTGACTGATCTCCTTATACCTTCACCTCGATGAGTACAAGTCATAAACCCTGAAGTACTCACCGAAGCAGCATAGCCAGTCAAGGATTGCGAGGTCATTGGTTCGATTCCCCACCAAGTCAAAAAGTTTGAATGGCCTATTTTGGTCCTGAGAAGTGAGTGCTATTGAAGAGATAGACTGACAGAAAGAAGGAGGTCCAGCCTCTGAAATCATCTTGAAGTGTCGAAAGGGCTGTAAAACTGATTTATAACTAATGTTTTCTTCTGCCGGGATTCGAACCCAGTACCTTCTGCTCACGAGGTGAGCACTGAGAGGTCACATCAAAGGCGTTGGGTCTGTTTGTTTTTTTGCTGTTTTAGGGCTCTATCGACACAGGTAGGTCATTTCAGCGCCCGCCACACGGCTCCAAACAAATCAAAGGTAACTAGATGCCACCCATAGACCACTAGGAAAGATGTGCAGTCCATGGGTGGCGGCACCCACCATTGGGGAAGCTGCACCCCCCTGTTGAAGAACAGAGGACCTATTTATTTTACCGCCCCGGGTCCCCACAGGGGGCATTGGGTCTGTAATAGGCTTAAAAAAGAGTTCATGGTTGACATTGCAGCCATAAATTGAAAAGAAGATGAGCATCTGCAAGACCGGTCATAAATTAGATAGAGTTTTTTTATTTTTTATGAAACTACTACAACTACAAGTAATATGAAACCATGAGGTCATTCAAAGGTAAAATTCCTGAATGCCTCGGCCATTGCTACTGCTATTATTCAGGTGGAATTCCTGAGTGCCCCCAACCAAGAGGGCTGCATAGATTACTTAACCATGATCTATGCCCAACATACCTAGGCTTGTATTGAAAGTCCTATGTGTAAGGATTCATTCACAACAAGTATTTGAAAAATTAGCTAGCCTCTCTAGATAGCAAAAATTTGGTTCAATGGAGCAATCGCACAAATTTGACAGCAGACAAATTTCAACACAGCGAAATTCAGCAGATGAATTCAGTTGCATGAAATTGTGCTATTACTAATCCTACTATTCTATGACAATCATTCATCTTATAGAATTTTTGGTAATCTTAGAGAATGCTTTTCCATCAAAAATCGAAGTGACTATTTGGACTCGAGTCAGCCTGTGTTTCACTAAGCTTTTCTTAGTAATGGGTGGCCAGGTAGCAATTAAAAACATATCTGGCAACATCCGTCGTTTTGTTTCGAGACACCCTGACCATGCTAGGTTTGCAAGATGTCTAGACTTGTCTCCTCTCTCCTCTCACCGCCTCACCCTACTCCTTCTACTTCTACTGACTGACAAGTAAGGATATAAAATATAAAATCCCCCGATGACAGTTATTATCTCCTTGCACTCACATAACTCACTTAGAAGCCGAGTCTGAATAAATAAAACCTTTTTTCGGACCCGAGTCTGAATAGATAGAAAATCTAATTGGACTCGAGTCCGAATAGTGGTGGCAGTGGCCATCAAAAATAGGAACATGTGTTGATAATGTAAAAGTTGTTCCCTATTATTCCTGACCACTCCGAATGAATTGCGACGTTCTTATTTGTGATGGAAGTTTTCTCCAGGATTACCGAAATTTGTAAAAAGTGTTCACCCTCAAGTTAAATTTTCCTGTGAAAACAGGTTTGTGATTGTGCCTCTTACTCTTTACGTTTCTTACCCTTCCTTACAACTTTTACTTACGGTGGGCACAGAGAAGAGGAATACTTGGTGTATTGTGATCTGTCCTGAATGGAATATCAACCACGTAACCCTATTTTGAAAGGCATGTCATAGTGGCAATGATCAATCGCAAAACTCGCAGCTATTTGATCCCAAAGCAGAAGAGAATACACAAGAAAAGAAAGGAACCCAACAATCCACCACGTCAAGAGCTGAAGCGAGCAATAATTTTACCAGGTGTTTTGTCCATAAAAATCAATTTATCAATTAATGAAAGAGCGAAATTAGATCAGATTAGTTAGAGTTTTTTCTAACAATTAAAATGTAAAATATATAATAAGATATGTAAATTGGATCTTAGCAGTTGTTTTCTTATTAAAGAGAAGAAAATATATTGGTTCTGGGTGCCTAAATGTGATAATTATGTACTCAACTAATATCACACTGAAAAGAACCAAAATTGAATTAATAGCTTAGCTCTATATGAGACAATGTGGCAAATATCAATGCAAGTTGCCATGGCCAAGGGGAGTTACTCTTAATCATTTTTTTCTGTAATCAAGTACCCGGTAGTCGTGACACTAATTTCAATCACTTTATCAACTATCCTTTTCAGACAAAAGCGGTTCAAAGAACATCTGCTGTCCCTTGCCTATAAAAAAGGGAAACGCATTCATAGCCAGAAACTATCGGCTAAGTTCATAGTCCCCTCGCTGAAGGCAGTCTTTTTTATTTCAATCCCGTGGTAGTGGCGGTGGTAATTGTGTAACGCGAGATGATTACTCCATATTCATCATCATCATCATCATCATCATCATCATCATCATCATCATTATTATCAGCATCAGCATAATTTTCATCGTTATTATCATCATCAGAGTAATGGCAGTAGCAGTAGTAGGAGGAGGAGGAATGGTGGTGGTAGCGGTGGTGGTGTTGGTGGCAGTAAGCTTTAAAACGTAGCAGTAGTAGTAGCAGCAATAAGTAGGAGTAGTAAGATAGATGAAGGCGGGTGGGTGCATTGAAAGGCACAGGAGGTGGCGGAGAGGAGGTGGAGAGGAGGAGGACGGGGGGGAGAGGAGGGGGGAGAGGACGAGGGGGAGGATAAGTGGGGGAAGCGGGGGAGAGGATAATGAAAAGGTGGAGGAGGTGGTGGTGGAGAGGAGGAGGTGGAGATACAATAATATGTCCGTCATGTGTTGATTGTTGATGAAATTCCGATCTTTCGTGCGTTCGTTTACGCAAAGTGGATGATTTAAACGGCCGCACCCTCACTCTTTTTCTTCTCGTTTATCATCATAGTTTATTATATCGATCAGCAATGAATGCCAGATGTTGTTATTTTGGATTTCTAATAGCTTGAAAAGTTGAAATCATAAAAGTAAAGAGCTAAATTATTGTGATGGCGATGATAATTTTGTTCTTGTTTGTCTTTTTTATATGTGCCTGTGTGTGGTATTTTTAATTCTTTCTTATCCAATTCCCTTTTACCATTACAAAGTAGGGCCAGCACCATGAGGCTGGATTTCTCTGAATCAAGGTATTAAGCTAAGCAGGTGATCAACCCACTGTGAGGTATTTTTAATAATCTTCTTAATCAGGATTTTTTTCTTGACTTTGTCAGGATTTTGTTTGCTTGGGGTTGGCAGGTGTGAAATAGAAGCATTGATTGGAGACTAAAACATGAATGGTATTGCGTGAGCAAAGATACGGGAAGAGCGTCTATTCGTTTTCATTTCCGTCGTTGTAGTGACAGGACAATCCTCCTAAGTTGTACATAGGCTACATGACATTGTGTATATTGAGGCATGAGAGTTATTTTCTCCTGCGATTCGCATGGACCCGTGTCAAGGATAGAAGAGACATTTTTTTTTACATTGAAACTGTCTTTAACATGGAATAAGCCCCTATTAGCGAAATGGAATTGTCTTCCCGATGGAAAGCCATAGCATATCGCCTCCGAAAGAGACACGAGGACTCGGGGAAACATTATTGTAATACTACAATACGAAATTATGAAAAAAGCATTAAAATCTGCCAACGTGGATAGAGGGACTTTATGGAAACATGTGCGGCATCATGGAATTCCAGAAAAAAAATAGTGGATATTGTGAGAAGTTCAAAATATGAAGGAATAAACTGTCGTGTTTTTCTTGGAGGACAACGTTCTCAAGATTTTCCTATCCAGACTGGAGTGAGACAGGGCTGCCTTCTTCCACCGTTCCTCTTCATCTTGGCAACCGATTGGGTTGTTAAAGAAGCTACAAGTGGCAGAAAGAATGGCTTACAGGGGACCCTTTGGCAACAGCTTGGCTTTTGCCGATGATTTAGCACTACTTTCACTCACGCATTAACAAATGCAGACGAGGACTGATGAACTGAACCATCTCTTCGTATTCATGCTGGGAAATACAAAGTAATGAAGATAGGCATAGTATCCAACAGCGCTGTCACACTGCAAACACACAATTTGGGAGGAAGTAGATGAATTGACATACCTAGGTAGCATCATAGCAGAAGCAGACATCAAGGCCAGAATAGGGAAGGTAAGAGGAGCATTTGTACAGTTACAAACATAGATTTATAAATAGATAATAGGTCTATGGTTACAAAGGATATGGAAGTAAAATTATGTCCCCCAAGACAAACATGTGGTTGTTCAACTCTAATGCGAAGTCAGTGCTCCTATATGCGTGTGAAACGTGGAAAGCTACCATCTATGATGACACAATCTCAACAATGACGGCACTGTGATAATTAGTCCTCACAAAAGATTGTTTTCGCCGACGCGTAAGGTATAATTTAATTATCTCACCTCTCCCACTC
>JARBEQ010251229.1:0-10298 GCA_030265355.1 Tritonia tetraquetra | reverse complement strand
GCCCCCCCCCCCCCCCCCCCCCCGTCCAAAAAAAACAACAACCCTGCATTATAATTATAATGATTCTTTTTACAAATTCTTCGTGGCTTGTTCATCACATAGTTCAATCAATATTCTAATAGCATCAAGATTATTTACAATTGACCTACATTAAATAGACTGTAGTAATAAAGGGAATTGTACAGGGATAATCAAATCACAGATGTGGAAACTAATGCTTCACTTGTAAATTCTAATCTTTACGTACATTTCACAAAACACCTTATATAAGGACGCCTTTGTCTCTTATCCTTCTCATCTGTACATATTTGTTATTAATATTAGGGAAACTTAAATAAAATCGTGCAGTTCATATGTATTATAAATGAGCATGTGACGAAGAGACTAACATTAACTTGCACTCAAGTATTGGATATATATGTGGAGGAGAAAGATGACTGACTAAGGAAAGGGGTGCCAGAGTCAAATCAAACGTGAGTAATTGATAGTGGGAAACAGAAGCAATCGAACAAAGTGAATGACAATAGTGGGACAATGAGGAGAAAAACAAGTTGCAAATTGACAGCAAGTGAGCCATCACGCATATAAGTTAATTTATTACCTGTTACTATTTCTGGTTTACATGAAAAAAAGGAAAACATAATATGTTCTTTGGGGATTACATAACAATAGACAGCATCAAGACACTACTTTCAGAAAGTGCTTTAATGAAGGCCTTATATCATCTCTCAATGTCTCAAAGAGCCAGTTTCGCATATCATGATTTTGACCACAACGCATGCAGGAATAGAAATGGATCCAGAAGCTTGGAAAATCAAAAATCAAGGCAGGCTGGTTACATATTAAACAAACAAAATGGTGCAATCATCAACAGACTTTCCATTTAGAAACCTTTCTGATTTTCAAAGTTACTGAAAAGAGGAATAATTTGTAGTGGTGGATAGAAAAGATGATTCAGTTTCATTATGTGAAAAATCAGAAGCTTTAGGAACAGAATCTGATCCAGACGGTTTCTCGATACCATTGCACACAAGCATACCCACACCACAGACAATGCAGAAACACATCATTTTCAGTTGCCAACTCTTTTGGAGTACTTGCCTAATCTATCTAAATCACTATTTTTTTTTTGTTTTATCATATCAAATAAAAGTACTGACTAATCTCATGACTCCCTTCAAGACCATAAAGAACTTCAAAGTTATATTACGCTATGATGAACGATGGCTATGTGGAGGATGTGAGGACAGGTCCCAAAAATGTTGACTAGTACTCATTCGTGGTTTTCAAAGTCCGTCCACAGACAAAAAGCAAAGACCCCAGAAGTGGCCTTCCGCGTAGAGGATGATGATTAAAATATACGCATAAGATAACAATGAAGCTGTTTACATATAGGATTGGCACTACTTATTGTTGGTCAATACACATTAAAAGAATATGAATAGGTAACTAATAATTATTGCTTTATTGATTGGTATTATTGGTCACTGGTAGTTGAGTAACTAAAAGTTATATTTATATAACATCTTCATTTTTGCTCCAAAACACAATAGCAATTATTCTAGTTAACTTTCCTGAGATTCTTATCTGTTTCTGAATTATATTCTTCAATGTAGGAGCTTCATGTATGATGGAGCCGTAGGCAGCTGCAGTTATATGGTCTTGCTCATTTGAACGCCACAACATGTGATACACGACAATGGTGGGGGATGGTGACTCAAAGGCCTTCGACCGCGTGACAGCTCCCCAACCTTAATACATAGCATTTTTATAGCGTATGATTCATGACTAGGTCATGCTCTATGCACTTTACAATAATATCATTGGGGAGACACACGTCAACATGACACATGTTCGCACACTACATAAATAGACACATTATCTCTCTCTCTCTCACACACACGTGAGCGCGCGCACACACATATACAACAAAAAAAAATATTCTAATACAAGACCTAGGAAAAATATGTGTTTAGAACATATCTCCATCTCTTTCTAGCTGGTTCCATATCTGTCCACTTCTTTTCATGTCTGCCTCAATCTCTCTCCGCCATGTTGCCTGAGGTCATCTCCCCCCTTAACACTTTAAGTACTGTTTATACCCTTTAAGTACCACAACCTTTTTATGGCATGGGATCCAACTGATTAACCCAATTGCAAAGTAAAATCCACTGATAGTATAGAACCCAAAACCCCGATTAAATTGTCAACCTCTTCTCAAACACAATGACCCTCCAAAAGCTACAACTACAACCATCAATCATACCCGAAAATATTGACAAAATTCCTAGCCTCCGGTCATTAGTAAAAGTTAGCTAATGCTACCAGTGCCTTTTGGCACCGCTGGTCCTTGGCGAAGGATTGCAACCAGTGTCTTTTGGCACTTTAAGTATTAAAACATAAACTGCATAAAATGTCTTTAACTGGAGGGCCATTAATCCCTGAATAAAATATGTGCTGTTCAGCTGCTTGCCAAATTGTCAAGCCAATAAAAAATAATGATTTATATACATGACCTAAAACTGTGTGGCTTAGCCCTGGAAACAACCCTTAGCAAATTGCAACCTGGCTTCATATTAACTAAGCAACATAGAACATACATGAAAACTTCAATGATAAAAATACAGGTTATGGAAATCTATCTATGGCACTGTTGTCACTTCTTTTTTCTTTCCTCTTGACATCTTGGACAGAACCACTTTCCTTTGGGTTTGATTTTCAGTTGAACACAAGCAAAATGGAACCATTCAATTGGGCACTGTATGGAAAAAGTAATATAGAGATATAATTAATGCAAATAAACAGGACAAGACTAAAAAAGACATTAAAAAATTCAGCAAGCTATGTGCATCGGGCATGACCCAATAATAGTAATAAAATAATGATAGAGCTTTATTGTCCAATCAGCAGAAATACGCTGTTGAAAAATTACCCACAAAGGCGGAAAAATGTGCACAATTCCCATCCCTGAGTTTCTTGCCCAAGAAAAAACAAAACAAAGTGTCCGTCCGGACTCGAACCTATGGAAGTCTGTTGTCTAAACAAGTCGGCTACCTCGCCTCCGCATATCATAACACATATCTTTATTTGCCCTGGATCAGATGAATGATGAACCAAAAGGGTTAGCAATGACCACAACAAGACTGCCATCACAAACTTCACAGAATTTTACCCCTCATAAAGCCCATTCCAGTCAGCCTGAAGTCAATGGCATGATCTGACTGTTATCACAGTTGACTGTATGTAGACTAAAAGTGATTTGCAATGAACAATGAAAAAAAACACTTCTTTTGATTATAGATGAATCCCAAATTTTGTGTAAAATACAGACTGTTGTTTGATTGGCTGCATTTCTATTACATGATCCTGGCTTCTCTAACATTTGACCCTAAAAATCTAAATAAGGATTTTCAATAAATATAGGGCTATTCCAGAAAGAATTTTACTATGCAGGCTATCTTACTCTTACTGACATTCAGGATGAGAGATAAAATTAACCCTGTGGGTCTCAGCTTGCATTCATTTGCCGTGACAGGATACAGAAAAACCCTTGTTATGAAGTTATTTGAAGAGTAAACCCCCTAATAATATACATTTCATTTTCTGAAAAATAATTGAATGTCCAATCTAATGAAATTATTTTCATTGTGGTCAGTTAACCAGGCAAATTTGTCATGTACTTCAGAGAGGTTTTGTGCTTTTATTTAAATTCGATGTCCTATCCCCCAACACCAAATTTCCCTACAAGAAAACATGAATATAGTTGTATGGGTCTTACATTGTTTCCATACAATTTGTAAAAGAATGAAGTGACAAGTGAGCTGGATTGGTGTTTCTTTGACCATTAATCAGCAAAGTGTCCCTTCAATGAAAAATATATCTAAAAATCAATTGGTTCACTGACACTTTCAAGAACATCTTATCACAGGGGTGGGAAATTTACGGCCCGGATCACATAGTTTTCTGCGGTCTGCGGGGCATTCAGCAAAAACATTTTTTCCAAGTCTAGGACAAAATATAAAACGCGCGCTCAGACACACCACACACACATCCACCTCTTCTCAGGAAGACACGGCAATGGTATGTAGTAGTCAATTTATAATTTCTTCCTTTTTACCTCCCTTGCCTTAGAATTGTTCATATATTTCTCAATGAAAATCTGGGA
This sequence comes from Tritonia tetraquetra, assembly GCA_030265355.1. Classification (NCBI taxonomy): domain Eukaryota; kingdom Metazoa; phylum Mollusca; class Gastropoda; order Nudibranchia; family Tritoniidae; genus Tritonia; species Tritonia tetraquetra. Next base: position 6,133 of record JARBEQ010251229.1, on the reverse strand, counting down.
ATAAAAATTTGCTGTATCTGATTCTGGAACAGACTTTGGAGGTGTATGTCCCAAGGAGTAATGACGATCTTCAGATTTTGACTCGGCCCTTATTGCCTCTATCTTCGCTTTCTCTGTCTTCAATCATTTCAGTTTAGACTTAATTCAACGTTGACACCGGTGATATCTATTGTTATCAAAAACCAATTTAAAAGATGTTTCTGCTCTCTTTACAAAAATTGATGGACCAGGATTTTTATTTTAAATTGTATATTTTAGTATTTATCACTAGATTCATGATGAACCCGATATCATTCAACTGATTCCACAACAAGCATAAGATCGGAATTGTCTCATTCCATATTTTAAACAGCAATTATATAGCTTGGCCAATTAGATTGGCTGTGACTCTACACAAGCAATAATGACAGTTCGGGGCTTAAGACAAACTTTGTTCACAGCACTTACATCCAAGTTATCACAGCCAATCATCTCTCCATACGACACCTGATTACACAAGCAATAGGTCGGCTCATTGGGGTCCACGGGCATATCAAGGACATCCGACGGGTGAGTGGACAATGGAAATGGGCTAATGTCAACCATATCCATCTCATCTCTGAAATTCACAAAACCAATTCATCATTCATGTCACTGATAATATGAAAATATGAAGGGTGTCGTGACAAAAATGAACTATATCCAAATTTACCAAACTGAGAACTTCACACTTTTTTTCATGTAACATTTATAGTGAGTTTTAAAAGGAAACCTTGATTTTAACCTTACTGTGATATGATTTATATTATAGGGCATTCTGTGGCCAAAAAAAATGATGGTATACTATAAAAACATCTATGACTGATAGCTTCATGGGGATAGCTTATTATTTTTTTCTAATTGTAGAGGCAAGGAGGATGTCACTGAATAGACCTTACACCGAAAGGTACTAAAAATGTTATTGATATAAGGAAAGAAGAGAGAAATTTGGTACATGGTGTGTTTTGTCATGGGACCCTTCATATAAATCCCAAAAATGTTTGTTATAAATCATTAGAGAAGCACATAAACTAAACACAATCACAGAAACTCCATGTTTGAAAACAATATCAGTATAATAACATTGTGCAACAGAAAGAACGAATACACCCTCCAGATGAATCAATACCAATGTAACAGTTGGGTAGTGACACTTTTTAAAAATCCACCCGACCATGGTCTTAAATACCATAACAACATAGAGTATTTTTTTAAACAAACAACACAAAACAAAACAGTGGCTGTAAAACACAATCCCTTAAAGTTGAGGAGAATAAAAACAGGATTTGACTCATTTGAGAGAATTTTATGTTTGAAACAAAATGTACCAGAAATTGAACAGTAGGGGGCAGAGGTAAAAAAATCTTGAAAAGAGGGATCAAACATAACTAAAGACAATACTTACTCTGTCTGTGCACCCTTCTTCTTCTTCTTTTTGGGAATTTCATCTTCATATTCTTCTTTGTTATTTTTTCGCTTCTTCTTTTCTTTTGCACCCTCTAAGTAAAAAGAAACACAGACATTAATCAATAAAAAATATTGTAAAAAAGTGGGTTTTTTTTCAATGTTACAAAAGAGACTAGATAATTAAATGTATTATTTTCAGGAGGCTGAACACTTGCTTGTCTGAAATTCTTTGATCCAAAGCATTCCCGGCTCTGTGTTCGATGGCCGGGGTGCCTGCATTTTTATATGCAGGTATATCTTGTATATTGTATGCCTTTCATGGCTGAACATGGGGCTGGCCCCACACTACTAATGGGTTCAAGATAGAGCTCCTGTACGCTGAGATTTCCCTGATAAAGTGAAGGCAACAAAAATCTTAGATTATGAAGTTTTAAGATTACACATACATCTTATGTGGCAAAATCTGCTGTTTCCTTATAGCTGGGAGGTTTCCTATCAAGACAACAGTAATTGCCAAAAGCTGAGCATCGCCTATGTGATACTTGTGCCATTCACAGTTCAGACAGTGGTCTGATTACCTGCTTGTCTCATCTGCCTGATCCAGAGGTTTTCAAGCATTATTGTGTCCAGCAATATTGGACATGGGGATGGCGCAACACTTTGGTAATTTGTGCTGTGAAGATAACAAAACATTACACAGGTTCAGGTAGATAGTTTGAACTATTCATACTTTTCTTTCCAACTTTTCCTTCAGGTGAATCTTTCTTCCTTCCAGAACTTTTGTCTTTCAGATCTGCCTCAAATCTCGCCAGCTCAGCATCAAGCTTTCGTATGTGTTTGTCAACCTATGATTATGAGCAGAAAAGAAAGCACTTTAATACTGAGGCGGTGAGGAAACAACACCAAGCTTTCAGGTGAAAAATACAATTGGAATACAACTTCCACCAAATCAATAATAACATCTTTCTTTCTTATCCAGTTCCCTGTTACCATTACAGTGTTGGGCCTGTTCTATGAAGCGGATTTACTCTGGATCAAGATATTAGGCCAAGCAGATGGTGATCAGCCCACTGTGACTTTTTTGTGGTAGGAATCAATTTTGACTGGACAGCGGCCTTTCTGCCTACTCTTCTCGAATTTCAACTGCCAAGGATTCTCTCTAACGTGCACAACTTGCACACGGGACCTCCAAATTTATCATCCGTCACCTATTGAACTAGGTTCTTGATCCCACCTTCATTCATAGGATTAGGGGAGTGGCAAATAGGTTTATACCAAGTTTTATGAAGAAAAACAACAGCTACTGCTTTCCCTTCAAAGGCCAGAACCTTACATCTGAGCCACTGGGATCCCCAATAATAATATACTACACTATAATGTCAACAAGTTATGCCACACAACATGACATGTCATGTGGTTCATCTCCTGTCACAACATAGGACTATCATATATCTACTAAAAAATTCCAATCACTGTTTAGTTTTACTGCCTGTAACATGTTACGGTGATTTTTCAACTGACAAGAATGGCATTGTACTGTTAAGAGCACCCAGCTCTATCCACTGCATCTGCAGTGTCATGCATTTGATTATCAAAATATCAAATTTTCAACCCAGACTCACCATTTCATAAGTCTGCATTGCCAATGACACCTTGTCATCGCCATAATCTTTACTGGTTGTAAACATTGCCTCAATCTGATTTAGTTGTGTAGTTCTCTTCTCAGGTGACATATGTCGTACCTTGTTTAGATAGTCTGTAGCCGACTTATCAATTTTTTTCATCAGATCTGTAACAAATATTTTCCAGCTAATGTTAGTCTCATCTTAACAACACAACACTTTTTAAATTTGCCTCAATTCATTACACTGATATTTATCGAGCTTAAGTTCAAACGACAATCATTATTTAATTATTTTTGTTACTTTTTCCATTCAATCATTCATGCTCTGCAAACTAGCACAGACCAGACACATTTTTACGTTTAATACTAAACTAGAGAAGTATTCAAATATTTTCATGTAGATGCAATAAAATCTGAAAGTACTATTCAAATCACAGGGGTGGAAATGGCAAATGAAAAAAAAATCTCAAAACTGTAGTATTTAGCAGTAGTAGTAGTAATAGTATTAGTAGCATTAGTGGTGGTGGTGGCAGTTGTAGTAATAGTAGTAGTGGTGGTAAGAATGGCGCTGCTAAAAAAAAATAAAAATGGATGACCATTACTACACTTTCAGCCCATTTGGGAAAAAGCAAAAAGTCTGAAATCAGACAAAATCTGAAATATTTACACCCCTGCCTGAAATCATTATAAACACTGTTCTAATATATTCACCTTGGGATTTTTGGTCAAGATCTCTCATAAGATTGAAGTTCCTCTGCATTTCTGTAGGCAACGACTCAAGAGCTAAAAGATGATAAAAATAGGTAGATGTAATTTAACGACACTTCTTGTTCTCCATTTTTCTTTTGCACTTTAGATTAGGACAACATAAAACACTACTGCTGTATTACTCCCCTTACCAGGCATAGTTTATTCCATCATCATAATCATGTTCTCCAGCCAGACTTCCGACTACAATTGAATTTAACCCAAGTAGGTCGTCAAGGGTAAATTTACTATCAGCAAAGCACGATAAATCGAGTAGGTAGCTGCGCGCATCTGCCGAGGTAAGTAAATGTACTGTCTGCGCTAAGCTAGACCCCTACACCTCTATTTTTATAGAAACTTTGTAACTTACTTAAACTGTGGGGAAACCAGGGTCAAATTATAACAGCCAATCAACAGCTTTTAAATATATACGGTGGATTTTAGGGTTTGTCTTTTTGGTGAATTGAAAATAGCTTTGTTCGTTGCCATACCCGGTCATTTGAGCCAACGGCTGCGCGCTTCATGGTATGTGCCCAAAACGATTCAAAACATCCGGTTTCGCGGGTTTTCCTTCACAGGGGGTTAAAAATTAAAAAACGGTACATCATAATGAATGCGGATGCGTGTTTATCACTGTTTCATTCTACATCATTACTAAGACCTACTAACTGGACCTGACAAAAGGGCAAGGATTTAGACTAGGGGTTCTCTAACTGAACTGGGGTGCACGGACCCCAGGGAGTGTGTGATAAGTCCATAGTCCATCCCAGGGGGTTCGTGAGACGTTTCTGAAAGAAAGTACTTTTTATGGAAATAAAATATCATCTTAACCCCTTGACTGGCACGGGCCATGATTGTGGCTTTGCCGGCTGATTGATACGAGCCACTATCGTGGCTTTAGCGATGACTATTTTTACTATACTGCTGGAAACTGTTAGACTGCTATTTTCAAGACGCTACTTTGTTTACATTTTGGTCGAGAGCTAAAGATTCAATCTCATTGGTCCAATTGTCAGGGTTTCTTTTAGGAAACTACGCATTTTCATGTTATTGAAAGCTCTCGAGTCTAGAATCTAGATAGCCTTAGATGATAATAATAATTGGTTACCATAATAATTATCTAACTATACTAACTATGAGTCACTATTATGACTATGAACTTGGTCTTTTTTTTTACGAAGCACTTGGCGCGTATCGTAGTATAAATCGGGCTCAGATTATGTCTCAAAAAGTTGGGGATTCGCGGAGACCTCTGACATCCACAGAGTGAGGGGGGATAAATTTACACAAACACTGGTTTAGACCCAAAAAGTATGATTCATGATGGCCAAAATGATTTTAAAAAAGTTCTTTGCCATTTCTGGACCATACACACTAAGAGATGCTGCATGACAATTTTTAAAAATATAATAGTCGCAATATAAAAATAAATTACCAAGACGTTGGACAGATAATGTATGAGAAGTTGGACAAATAAAGTATGAGAAGTCAATTTTAGGGCAACTTGTTGAAATCGTATTTTCCTGGCTTAGCGCCAAAATTGACAATACAATATGCTGACCACTGTTATTTTACGTCTAGTAGCCTACAAGACACCGAAGTTGTTTATGTAACAGGAACAATAATCAACTTAATAAATCAATGAATTACAAAGCAACACCAACATCGTTTATTGTGTACACTTACAGTCTAGGTAATGCTCCAGATACATTGCCTTGGCCATTTTGATTTAATTTGCGAATGGGTTTGTTGTTCACATCCCACTTCCGACTTCCGGCATCAACATAAATTTCGCGCACGAACACACTGTGGAGTACCACACACACACACACGTCACTTAGACACACACACACACACACACACACACACACACACACACACACACACACACACACACACTACGTGCGTCAGTATAGTTTTTTTAGATAAAATAATTTAAGGTCTACAGTGCCCAGTTTCGATAACCTTTTAGTTTTATGAGAATGTAAATTAGTCAGTTTGCATAATTAAGATACTTTTCTTGTCTCCGTATTAGAAATCAATTTCGTGTAGTAAAATAAATGGTAACCCTAAAGAATGTAGACACGCTGTTAAAAATAGAGACGACTCAATTTTCAATACAATTTGAATCATGATAATTTACATAGGATTATTTCTCTTACTACCTCATCAAAAAGACATGTGAAATGTATTCTTCGATGATGGCATGGCTGATATTTCCAATTAAACCTAAACACCCGATATTAGGGACTTAAATAACAATAATAATAATAATAATAATAATAATAATAATAATAATAATAATAAATAACATTTCTATAGCGCATTTTCAAAACT
>JARBEQ010251218.1:0-11151 GCA_030265355.1 Tritonia tetraquetra | reverse complement strand
TCTTATAGCCGAGGGGTTTACTACCAAGGCCTTATGTGGCAAAATCCGCTCAGTTTTCTTATAGCCGAGGGGTTTACTACCAAGGCCTTATGTGACAAAATCTGCTCAGTTCTCTTATAGCTGAGGGATTTACCACCAAGGCCTTATGTGACAAAATCTGTTCAGTTCTCTTATAGCCGAGGGGTTTACCACGAAGGCAACAGTAAATATTGTTATGGCCAAAACTTGGGTAACATCTAAACAACGATAGTCAGCACTTAACGACAGGGTACAAGAAGAAGAAGAAGAAGAAGAAGAAGAAGGATGAGGAGGAGGTGGAGAAGATTAAGAAGAAGAAGAAGAAGAAGAAGAAGAAGAAGAAGAAGAAGGATGAGGAGGAGGAGGAGAAGATTAAGAAGAAGAAGAACAAGAAGGATGAGGAGGAGGAGGAGAAGATTAAGAAGAAGAAGAAAAAGAAGAAGAAGATGACGAAGAAGAAGAAGAAGAAGAAAATGAAGAAGAAAAGAAGAAGAAGACGACGAAGAAGAAAAAGAAGAAGAAAAGAAGAAGAAGACGACGAAGAAGAAAAAGAAGAAGAAAAGAAGAAGAAGACGACGAAGAAGACGAAGTGAGCCAAACAGTTCTTAAGTCCTGTTCAGGCTTGGCAATCTGAGTACCTACGCGTTGTCTAAATCTGGCCAGGTAAAAAAAAAAAAGATTTTTTTTCCAAGTGCGTGGATTCAAATCCTGTTCGTGATGGATCATCAACAGAAGATCCAACCGCTGGAATTAACCCATGCATTATTACCTTAGCTCTTCGTCAATGGCCTGGCTGACAGCAGCAAAGCTACGACTGGTTTTATTCAAGAAGTCATAGCAAGTGCGAAGAGAAGGAGTCATGGCGGCCTGGGAATTAGACAAATTGAATTATTGATATGTTTAAAAAATAATAAAAAATTCCAAAGAACAAAAACGAGGGACGTAGAAATTTCCGGGCAAATATTCTTCTTCAGGTAACAAATAAACACTTCATCAGGTAACAAATAACACTTCATCAGGTAAGAAATAATACGTCATCAGGTAACAAACAACACTCCATCAGGTAACAAATAACACTTCATCAGGTAACAAACAACACTTCTTCAGATAACAAACAACACTTCATCAGGTAACAAATAACACTTCAACAAATAACACTTCATCAGGTAACAAATAACACTTCTTCAGGTCACAAATAACACGGAAATCTTTAAAAACTAAACTCTCAAATCAGTAGTTAGCGAAAGAGCACGGATCTGCAAAAAGGCACACGTCCGTCCAGGACAAGGCCAAACAATGTTGATTGTTAATATCTTTATTTGCAAAAGGTGAGCAACGCTTTGAGATGTGATGCCCATTTGCCATTCAAGGTTCGGCCTACAGTAGGCTGATCATCTGCTTGCCTTATTTATCTGACCCAGAGTTTTTCCAGCACTCTTCAACAAACTGAACTTAGACTGGGCTCGTCATTGAGGTAACATGAGCTATGGAAAGCACATCAACAGAAAACAAACAAAACGTGCTATTCGTAGACACATAATCAACGATTGTCAATAATAAGATATAAGACTCAAACAGTTTTACCGAGGTCAAAAGGAGAATGATGTCCCTATTGTTTGCTTATGCTTGATTCAAAATACTTAACTCTTGCCTTCTATCACAATGGAAAAATTCCGAAACTGTCTTGTCTAGAAGTAGGTATCACAAACAAAAGTTTTCATCTTGTTTGGTGAATCACCCTTGGGTGAAATAAGCAATTAAATGAACCAACTCGTTATACGTGTCCTCGCTCATCATATTGTAGCTAAAAAACGCTCAGTTGTTTATCTTATGTATTTATCATCTTTGGACACATGGTGAGATTTTGAATACCACGAAGTCATAGCGAGATCCTAACTCTACTTTTCCGATCCACTCATCACTTGAGCTCTTGCCCTTCTATCTGCTGCCATGGAGAAGAATTTGAAAATATTCTGTAGCTGATGCCTGTCAGTATAAATGGTGTTGTTGATGTCTGGTCTGGAGGGCAGATAGTTCACACAGAGGTCCCTGGTGGGGGGGGGGGGGGGGGGGTCGATATTCAAACAACTGGTGTGTAACAGTTTCATTCGGGAAATGCCATATGGGGTTTTTATGTTTGTATTATGCTAAAGACAGTCGAGGAGTGTGTGTTGTGTATAGTGAGTTACCAATGGAAGATTCTGGAAACAGACTTACGAAATTACATTTGGGAATGACGGCTTCACATCCACCAAACTTGAATTGTATAAGAGCCGAGATTTCTTCAGGGTGAGATATGGACTTGACAAATTCCATGGTGGTGGAACAGTGGTGCTGCTGTTCCTGATGTTGTTGCTGATTAAACTTGAATTGAATACTGTGACAGATAAGAAACATCTTGATGAACAAGAGAGGAACACAAATAGACATCTACAACGCGACGTGTTCCTTAACTCTTTCCAGACGTTTGGGAATACTAAAATTGTCATAACAAGAAAAATAATGACGCCAGATAGACGTGTCATACCTCAAATTGTTCAATATCCAATGGAGAACACCAGGAAAGTAATTTAAAAAGAAAAGAAGAAGAGGAAATTGAGAAAATGAAGATACAAGTTATGAGATGAGACGCGCCCACATCGCCCCCATATAGTGACGATACGTCCAGAAAGAGTTAAGGCGTCCATAACAATTCTCTTACATATCTTTCTAGCATGGCGTATTGAGAAACAATATTATATTAAAAGTATGTAGGGCCGGAGCTTAACCCGGTTTCGGTAGCATGAAGCGGACAAAGTGACTATCCAGTTTCTGGATAGGACGCTGGTCTATCGCAGAATACTTTCCCAAGACTCTTTAAGAGTTGGTTCCTATTTCTACACCTGGGTCGAGTGAGGCGAACGCAGTAAAGTTTCTTGCTCAAAGAAAAAAAACGGAAGTGCCTGAAACCGGACTCGAACTCTCGCCATGGAAATCCGTAGTCTAGACCACTCTGCCACCTCGCCTCCTATTGAGAAAACAGTGTTCTTTACTTGTTAACAAACACACCTCTTTGAAGGAATCTGGGACTCTTATCGTTGTGCTCTTAACGTATTTGACACCAAGAATGATGAAGATGAAATTCGATCACTTCTTTCTTATCCAGTTCCCCTTTACCGTTACAGTGTAAGGCCAGCATCATGAGGCTGGATTTCTCTGGATCAAGATATCAAGCCAAGCAGGTGATCAACCCACTGTGACCTTCGTGGTAGGAATTATTTTTTGCCTGGACAGCGGCAATAATGCTGAAGATGAAATTTGATCACTTTCCCAATAAAAAAGAAAGAAAAAGCCCCTGGTGAGGATTGAACTCACGACTTTTAAATGTCTCTGTGCACGTTATGAAATACGGATGCTGCTGACCTTGTTTAGGCAAAAATTGTAATCATTTGAAGAGGATTTTTGTAAAAAATAAATAAATAAATATATTATTACTTATTTCACAGCATCTTATTCCTAATTGTGTAATTGATTTGTTTGTAACATTTTAGCAACGTCTACGTGGCCAGACAACGTCTGTAGACTTGATTAAAATGTGTATAGCCTGGCGCGAGCTGCTTTAAAAAACCCGTTATAATAGATTATCATCAACACCACCACCACCACCATCATCATTATTATCATTATTATTATTATTGATATTATTATGATCATTATTGCTATCACTATTATCATTATCATTATTACTATTATTCGGGCTGTTAGCATTATTATTCTCAGCATCATTGACCCTTCTGTGGGACGTCCACTGTTGTAATTCCAGCCAGCCTAAAACGTTTGTGATGCTTTTCATCGGCTGTGCGAGTTCAAGTCCTACCGGAGACGGAGTATAAACAGGAGGGCCCGTCTCTGAAATGATCTTGGAGTGTCAATAGAGGCCTATGACGTATACGACATATTTTTATATCTTACACTATCTTATCTTTAAATGAATATATTGGACATGGAGCCGGCACTGATGATGATATCAACAAACAGGGAAAGAATAATGAAACAGTGCCAGGAAAATAAGCATAAGAGAAAGAATGCTTATTTTTCTGGCACTGTTACATTATTCTTTCCTTCTTTATTGATACTATCTTTAAACGCATTGTGATTACAGCTTCTTTTATTGAATCACTTACGTACATTGTCCCTTGTTTAGAAATGAATTTCAACTTTGGTTACATATTATGGAATATAAAATTCCACCTTCACAAAGCGTAGCAGTCCATAGGAATAGAGCACTCAAACTATACATCAAAACTAACCGGACTTTACTAATATTGCACTGAAATCAATTTGAAAAGAGCAGGGCGGAGTTGCCGTTAGCAAGCATGGGTTTCATCCCCGTGTGCACGTTGCGCACGTTAAAGAAAGCTTGGCAGTTAAAAATCAATAAGAATAGGCTGCAAGGCCGCTGTCCGTGCAAAATTAAGTCCTATTACAAAGGTCACAGTGGGTTGATCACCTGCTTGGCTCAATATCTTGATCCAGAGAAACCCAGCCTCATAGTGCTGGCCCTACACTGTAATGGTAAAAGGGAAATGGATAAGAAAGAAGAAATAAGGGTTTTACCTCCACAGTCGACAAATCACCTTTCTTCCCTATGGCTGGTTTTTTTCTTTCTGGCCCTCATACATTTCTATACTAATTGCATCAATAATTGTATAATATTATCCCACATACGAAAAAGGGAGGTTACAATGATAATGGATTTGGAACAAAATAAAACTTACAATTGTGAGCTTAACTCCCTTGGCAGCTGTTTTACACTATCGTATCCCTTTGTATTCGAACAATTGTTTTCATTTCTCACTTTTAGCCGAATGAATCATAATGGCCTCACGTTTTTGTTGCTTCCCTTTACCTTGTCTGAGCTCAGCACAAAATATCTTGGCTCGGCGGATGGACTGAATGAATTGATATTTTTAACAATCAATAACAAGAGTCATAAAATACAGGATGTTTTTTTCGTATATTAATATTTTTTGACTAGGTACACAATCAGTCCAAGTTTGTGTAAAGCGTTGTAGACGAGAAATGATTACAACTCTACTCGCGGATATTTAGTACGACGTAATTCGCCTTCAAAACAACGAACATGAAGACGTATGGTGTGTGTTTGGGGGTGGGAGGGGGGGAGATGATGAGCTTTTAATTGAGGATTAGGGACCAGGATACGACAAAGGTCGAAGGTCAGATCAGCAGTCAACTAATTAGGGAAACACTGATATTTATAATTCTTAACGGTAGGTCAGTGCGTGATGAACAAACGGCTTAAGGTCTAAAATTATCAGATTTACGCCCCATTTCGATATTGAAGAGAGAGAGGCGAGACCTGTTGTTTATCTCCGATATGATTTGAACCCGGACAGCCGCACAACAGTTCCTATTTTTGTTTGTTTGATCGTACCCCATTTGTACTGCAGAGCAATGTTGGGGCCAGCCCTATGTTCAGCCATAAACGGCACACAAGATACCAGGTATAAATCCAGCAACCCCAACCACCAAGCATGACTGAACACAGGGTTGGAAATCCTCTAGATCAAAGAATTTCAGATACGCAGGTGATCAGACCACTGTGTCTTAAACTCTTTATTGACACCATGAGCAATACACCGGGCAGTATAAATCATAAGAAAAGTCAATAAACAAATTAATGTAGCCTGTGTGGTCTCCTCCTCAGCTTTTATCCCACTACCTAGATAGGATTAGGGGAGTGGCATATAGGTTTTCGCCGAGTTTCGAGGAGAAAAATACCCGAGAGTGTCGCTGCCGGGAATCGAACCCCGTACCTTTGGCTTCAGAGGCGAGAACCGTACCTCTGCGCCACTGGGACCCAATATTTATGACTTTATATGAATTAATTGGGAACAACCAACATGGAAACCCCATTTCCCCCTCGCCACTCTATTCTAAATGACCCTTGTTGATGTAGGCATACGTCATAATGGTGTTGGTAACTCTATTAGGAAATGTCAGCTAACACATGGGAAAAAGAAAAGGTTATTTATTGTTTCGGTTAGCTATTGAATTGGTTAGTAACCGTGTTGTCATTCTGTACATTGGCATCAACAAATAAACTCCTGCAGGAGTTTCAATGACAGGATTTTCTGTATGAAGTTATGTGTTTTCACATTGTGTTGATTACATGCTTACGGGGGCGTCCCTAGCTCAGTGGTCAAGCCACTAGACTTTGGACGCGGAGGACCAGGGTTCAAGTCCCGCCTGGTGCGACATTTTTTCTCTGGACCTTTCAGAGTTTTCAAGGCTCTGCCCTGGAGATCCACGTAGAATCTTCACAAGTTCTGTTGAACCGCCTTTGATATGACCTTTATGTGTTAAAAAGGGCGCTAAACTTCAAACTTTAACACTTTTTTATAGATCACCTGCTTGGCATAATACCGTGAGTGAATACGCTTCGTAGAACGGGCCCTACACTGTAATGGTAACATGGAACTGGGTAAGAAAGAGAGAAGTATCTATTTGTGTTCGTTTATTCTCTTTCTCCATGAGTTATCGACCCTACCTAGATCTACAGCCCGTGTTTGTAAACCCGTGTATTCAAGACTTTCTTTCTTTCTTATCCAATTCCCTTTTACCATTACAGTGTTGCGCCAGGACAATGAGTCTGGATTTCTCTGGATCAAGATATTAAGCCAAGCTTGTGATCAACCCACTGTGACCTTTGTGGTAGGAATTATTCAAGACAACCACCCTAAAACGAACCACACAATAAAACAAAATAGAAAACCGTAATCAAAGCGGCGACAGGGTGATTGCAACTATACGGTTACACACCACACAATGGCGTGTGACGTCATTTTACCCCCTGGCCTCTATGCTAATTCATTTATGGTGGAGATCGAAGTCTATGGACCCAACTTGTTGGGATGAGAGAGGGCTGTTTAAGCATGTTATGTCCCTGTTGAATTGTTAATGATCTCTATCATCAACCTGTGTCTATAGATAGCCCAGTGTAGGGGGCGTATTAGCTCAGTGGTTCAGTGACTTGCCTTTGGACGCGGATGACCGGGTTCGTTGCTTGCTTGGAGTATTAGGGCCATGATGTACCCGTAATCAAGTGTTCATCACTTTTACTCAACTTGTTTGTTTGTTTGTTTGATTGAACTCCATAGATACCGCAGAGCAGTGTTGGGGCCAACCCCATGTTCGGTCAGCCATAACAGACACACAAGATACCCGGTATAAATCCAGGCACCCCACCAACCAGCAATCATGGCTTACCACATGGGTTGGAAATCCTCTGAATCAAATAATTTTTAACAAGCAGGTGATCAGCCCACTGCGTCCTAAACTCTTTATTGACATGATGAGCAATACACTTAGCAGTATAAATCGTAAGTTAGGTCAATAAATAAATCAGTGCAGCCTTTGTGGTCACCTCATTAGCTTTGTAAGAACCTGTATTATTGAAAAAGTAAAACAAAAGATTATCACAGAGAAATGACGCATCCACACACACATGTTTTACGTTGACTTACTGACTTCGTATCTTTTTAAAACCAGTACACGCTAATTGGTTATTGATCAGCACTACCACCTCCTGGGTAGGGTAGAGTTGACACATGACATGAATAATTTCCCAGCAATTACGTCATTTTTCTATATTCTAAAAAGTTGTAAAGTTTGAAGTTTAAACGCCCTTTTAAACACACAAATATCATATTAAAGGCTGTTCAACAGAACTTGAGAAGACTCCACGTGAATCTCCAGGGCAGAGCCTTGAAAACTTTGAAAGGTCCAGAGAAAAAATTCCGCACCGGGAGGGACTTGAACCCCGGTCCTCCACGTCCAAAGTCTAGTGGCATGACCACTGGGCTAGAGACGCCCTTACTGTATTCAAATGGATGGAGAAATCTTGATTTTTTTTTAAAAGCTGTAAAACAACATGTGGTCACGCATTTACTTCTATTCACAAACAGTAAACAAAAACAAAGGTGATTTTTCAATACTGCAATGAGAAACGGGCCAATTACATTTCGTTTAATTCGGTTATTACGAAACTACTGAATTTCCTAAAACGGATTATGGATGCAAAAAGCGCTGAAAAAAAAAATATGCCCTACCTTCACAAAAAAAATAATTGAGTAAATAAAAAACACTGACACAGTGGGCTGATCACCTGCTTGTCTGAGATTCTTTGATCCATAGAATTTCTTGGCTCTGTGTTCAGTCATGTTTGGTGGCCGGGGTGTCATCATTTATGGCGGGTATCTTGTGTGCCTTTCATGGCTGACTATAGGGCTGGCCCTAACACTGCTCTGTGGTATTAATAGGGTTCGATCAAACAAACAAAAAAAACAGATCACTCACGCAACCGGAGATAATAGGAAGACACTTGAAGCAGAACAAAATCCTGAGAAGGACTATCTATCAAAGGGGCGAAAAGAATGCACTAAAGAATTGGAAACAACCCTCAAACAAAGCAACGCTCGGAGGCGAGGTGGTCTTACTTAAGACGTGAGTTAATCATTTTAATAGCGTTAGAACTCGAACCCACGCCCCTCGCCATCAAAGTCCGAAGTTTAGACCACTCGGCCACCTCGCCTCCAGCATAAGCAATAGGCGTTTTCTCCGTGGCCGCCCAATAGGAGGTCCAGATGTTGGACATAATACGGCTGACTGCACTCTTTGATCATGAAAGCCGCCAGGCGTAAGGTAACAGTTGTAGTATTACTTCTAACGGTAGTTTAAGGCGCTGAAATGACCTACATGTGTCGATAGATCCCTAAAAGGGAAAAATAACAAAAAACAAACATAGAGATTGTAAACGTTGACCTGATTTTTAGTATTATTAGTTCCGTTCCCGCTGCGGAAATTATACATACGCTATCTCTGGTGTGTATCATTATAAACTTGTCGAATTATTAAAAATGATTACAGGCTTGGGTCACTGACCCAACTGCAATAATCATAATGATAATATCGTATAAAAACAGGACTCTCGTACAAAGGCGAAACGATATATCTGCACTCTACGCAGTTTTTGAGAAATTGGCCAAAAACGTTAGTCACCTGTTGGCCTATTTGCATAAATAAACACATCTTTCAAATTCCATTTTTAATTTGCATAAAATACAGTCACAAACAAGAGAAGCAATAAAAAAAAAGTAGTTATAAAATATCGCACGTATTTCCACAAAATCACAATTTGATCAGCTAGAAAAAAAATCAGATCAAGAAGTAGAACTAGACGCAATTTTTTCCCTGGACCTTTCACGTGGATTCACGTGAAATCGTCTCAAGTTCTGTTGAACCGCCTTTGATATGACCTCTATGTGTTAAAAAAATGTTTTATTAGAACTTTTAGAAGTGGCTAAAATTTTTCACTCATTAAATTTGAGACACTTCCGTTTCCTGTAAAAAAAAGTAATCAAATCATCAGTAAGTCTTTTTGATGATGTTTTCACCCATGGTTTTCCCAGACGTATCTGGATGAAGTATAGCACTCACATACTTCACGTCGCTCTTCACGTCTGTTTCAACATCATCACATCTTACGTTTTATTTGGATACTCTTTTTAGTATACTATTGGACCCAAAAAGAATACATTCAGTTTTTTTTCCAAATGTTCTTTGACCTTGAGTTTGAACTTTCGGCAGCCATGTTTAGCTTGCTCCAAATGCAATGATAGGTTGTTGGTATCAAGCCAGTTTTTGACATTCGACAATTCATCAGTCTACTTTCTACATGTTTCACATTTTTACTATCAACAAGTCACAGTGGGTTGATCACCTGCTTGGCTCAATACCTTGATCCAAAGAAAACCAGACTCATTGTGCTGGTCCTACACTGTAATGGTAAAAGGGAATTGGATAAGAAAGAAAGAACTATCAACAAGAATCATGGAGTCATTAGCATACAAGCATGAATCACAATTGAAAGCGTTTATGATTTATGAACATACATTGAAAGTAAAATGTGGCTTAAAATCAATCTCTGTGGAACACCACGTTTTACATAATCAGAGGTGGATTTTGTACGATTGATTTCGACATCTGTATACATGTAAATAAGATCGAAACCAGACACGATTTGCTAGTCTCGTTTTACATAGTATTTCTCTAGTGTGATAATTTGTTTATCTACAATACATTCTAATGCAACAAAAAAATATAGAAATCACCAGGGGCGGTCTCTAGCACAGTGGTTAAGTCACTAGCATTTGGATGCTGAGATCCGCGTTCGAGTCCTGACTTGTACAGGATTATGTGCTCGGAACTTCTCAGCGTTTGCATAGCTCTGCTATGAAGATTCACATGGAATCTTCTCAAGTTCTATTGGTCTGCCTTTGATATTACCTTTCTGTACAAGTTAGAACTTAACAAAAACACATTTCATAAATACGTTTCGACGGTTTGCCGATATTGGTAGATACGTCGTTTTTTTTGCCGTTAGGCGACAAATTTGTAATCAATTTTTTTCCCCGTGTTTATAGCTAAGCATGACCCATATAGGGGTAAAATCCTATTTATAAATGATCAACCCTATCACAAGCCTGTACTAATGTAAACATGTGTCTACAGTAAAGTGTCAAAGACAAGAACTTTTTCTTTCAGCAATCGTTTTTTTGTGATTTTACATCATGGTGCACTTTCAAGGCCTAGTAAGTTCCAAAAAAACATTTTCTGCTGTACTGAACGATTAAAACTATTTCGTCGGAGTAATTCTCTAAACGCGTACATCCTAAGTTTGAAAACAAATATTTCCCCATTTTGCATAGAAGTAGACGGGATTCCCCCTGTAACGCGTACACGCCGTTGGCCAATAGACGAACGTGAATTATAATCGTCTGCTCGACTTTCCATTGCATTAGTCACGGTTTTATTAAACTTCCAAACGAGGTTACTACGTCATTATTGCTTCTGTTTGTGTGTGATGACGTAGATGTGATCTACGCGTGAATATAATTGTTTTCGAAGTGACTATTTGGGTATATTGGTGCAGCACCTAGGGTCTATTTTGTGCCTATTTCTTAGGGAAAACCAACCATGACTACTCACTCATTCTTAGTAGTAGTAGTAGTAGTAGTAGTAGTAGTAGTGGTAGTAGTAGTAGTAGTAGTAGTAGTGGTAGTAGTAGTAGTA